>JBBPCY010027636.1:0-14374 GCA_037974405.1 Brachyalestes nurse | reverse complement strand
AAATATATGGATATATATATATATATATATATATATATATATATATATAGCTCCGGAAAAAATGTAGGAGACCCCTGCAATTTATTTTTAAATCAGCATCTCTATGAGTATGACAACCATTCCATGCCAGTGTTAAATTCCTACACAAGCACCTCATTCTACTTTATGAGGTACTGATTGGGGGATCACATGAATCACATCTTATTTCATGAGGAAACGTATAAAAACTGCTGTAATCAACTCTACTTTTGCAATGTGACCAGTTGGATGGCAAAACACTACTAGAACTAATTGTTGCCATTTTGTTTGAGTGTATATCAAATATTTATTCCATATTACAAAATAAATCCATTATATATAAAGTCAAGTGGGCCCTTATAGTCATGCTTAAATACACACTACAGCACAGCACATAGTGTGAACAATGTGAAATTAATATATATATGAAAGACAGTATAACAGATTCAGTTTGCTACAGGAGTATGAAGGGGTCTATTGTTTCATGTTTGCAAAATCCACTTGCCTCATTAAATACTTGGCATCACTCATGGGAATACGAAGAATGAAAAAAGAATGTCAGATTATAAAAGACTGAAACAGAACAACAAGACCGTGTCTTTGACTCTGGGCCAGAATGAGTGTGGTCTTTTGTGTTATAAAATACAGGAAGAGCATTATAATATAATCAGTTATGAACTTCATTCACATGCCTGGTTGTAATGTTTATTGACTGACTTAGTTTTAAAAGGATTATCATAGCTACCTTTGCTCTAGTAGTCTGATATGTTCAATATTTTTTTTAAAAAGCACAGCAAGGAGATTTTCATATTCTGCGGTTTACAGGTGTAGCTTAAAGATGATATAAACCAAAAATGTGAATATTATGACGAGTTATTTACATATATGTAATATTTATGAATATATATGTAATATTATTAAATTCTATAACCTATAATAAAGAGTAAATAAAAACTTTGTGTAGGACTAATTCATTGTTCATTGAATAGATAGTAATAATAGTAATATCTTACTATACTGCTTTCTCGCAGCTAGTGCAAGGCGTGTGTGACTCATAAGTTTACCTCCTGTCACTTTATTCATTATGAGCAGCTCGTGTTTAGCCTTATGAACAAAATTCCACTCCCTGTATGTTATTATCATATTAATCATTAAAAAAAAACACTTTACTGAGGCACTTTTTGTCAACTGGATGAACAGAGTTCAATCATATTGGTGCTAATCAGGTCAAGAGCTGAGCTGATTCATCTGAAACATACATTTTACAGACAAGCGCACAGCACAGTAACCACAGAGCAGAAAATGAAGCTCACCCTCTGCTGCAGATGAGCTGAAGAGCCTCCAGTCGTCCGTGGTAAGCTGCCCACAGAGTGGGTGTCATGCCGTCCTCATCAGGGGTGTTCAGATCTTTCTTAGTGGCCTCCTTTAAGAGATCCAAATAGCCATCAATGGCTGCTTTGTGGTATCTTGACATGACTGTGACAGATAATAGCTAGCTTTGAACAAAAGATTCAACTGTAATTGAGCCTGCAGCTTCAGAAGAACATCTTTAGATCCTTCTCTTCTATCTCTCCGCCCGTCCAAAAGCAGAAGTGAGTGTGGCTGAATTGCCCAGCCGTGGCGTCGTTAGCACTCAGTCAGGGCCATAAAACAAAGCAAAGTCCAGGGTTTGGGCATTTGCTCAGTGAAAACGAGTGACAATAAAACAAAAAAGTAAAACTAAAAAAACGTCGTGTACTTTTGCTACTGTTTACTATTATGAAAATATGTTGGATACCACAGATTATCTCTGTATACTTGTTTTTGTCAGTGTTGCACAAAATATCCTTTTTTCATCCTCATCGAGACATCAGACATGCCAGCACTGATATCGCAGGTATGCAAGATGCAAATGAGCCTCAAGATCTAATCTGTCACTGAAAGTTACTGTGCGCTCTGAGTGCACTGACCAATCACAGATGGTCTTTCATGTTTTGAGGCATCAAGGTATTCACAAACTATTTTTGTAAAATAAAAAAAAATGAATTAATAAAGCAGGTCAATCTTTAACCAGGTCACCACACCGTCTCACTACTGTGTTTTAAATATACAGGACACCGCTCATCCACCACATAAAAGAGTTTAGAAACGCTATTAAAATTTGGTCAGAGGATGTTTTTATTTTTACAGAATTATAATTTCAAATCAGACCACTCCAAATAACAACTTGGTACACATCTTAATGAGTGAATTAAGTAAAAAACACATAACATGGATTTCACAGATCAAAGAGCAAAACACCTAACAGGTTCCTTACAGACTTTTGCTAAAAAACTGCAACATACACGGTGTTGTATTTGAAATCCCTTCGCACAGTTTTTTTTTTATTAACCACACATATATACTGTATAAAGGACTAATTTCTATACATTTAACATTTCTCTGGACAGGTCCTCCCATCATCCATCACCACGGATGGAAAACAGCTAGGAACTCCACTGATCCTCCAGCATAGCAGCGCCACCTCCTGCCTTTCAACAATACACTCAATGGACAAACGTATTGGGACGCCAGTCCATTACACCAACAGGGACTTTAATGACATCGCATTCAAATGCATAGACTTCTATATGGAGTTAGGAATCCCCAACCGTCACACACAGTACAATACTTTGCACAATTTACTTCCCTTAAAGAGACTTTTAGAGAGCTATTTGGAGAACAATAATATGGACAGATTCAGCAAGATTGGGGGTCCTTTCTCCAACCATGTTTTCGACATATCTCCATTTTACACAGTCTGTTAAAATGGTTGGGTATGTAATTATTTGTTTTTATTTAATCATTTCTCACTTCTTCTTCTTCTCATTATTATTATTAGTAGTAGTAGTTTTAATTAGTTGCCACTGTTTCAAATATTATGCCTCTTGTCATACATTTTAATATGGAGTTGGTCTCCCCTTTGCTGCCTCCTCTCTTCTAGGAAGGCTTTCTACAAGACTTTGGAGTTTCTGTGGGAATTTGTGCCTCTTCATTCTGTAGAACATTTATGAGGTCAGACACTGATTTTGAATGAGATGGCCTGGCTCACAATCGCTGTTCCAGTTCATCCCAAAGATGAACTCGTCCAACCATGTTTTTATGGAGCTTAGCTTGCTTTATGCACTGAGGCACAGTCATGCTGGAATAGAAAAGGTTCTTCCCCAAACTGTGTCCACAAAGTTGGAAACATTGTCCCAAATATCTTGGAATGCTGTAGCATTAAGATTGCCCTTCGCTGGAAATAAGGGGCTTAGCCCAAACCCTGGAAAACAGGTGTGTCCCAATACTTTTGTCCAGATAGTGCCGTTCCAAAGATTCATCCGTGCGGCAGGTGGCGATGAGAGACACAGTCGCTCTCACTGACATGCGGAAACACAGCAAAATCGTCACTACTGTGTTGTAACTCCGGCTGTCATCCTGGAGAATGGTTTGAAAATCAAAATCCATTTTTTTGTTTCTCGTTTACACCTTCAGCTGTGCAGAGCTGCATTAAAATCAGCTGTTTTCCGCTGTGAAGAGGAGAGACGCAGAAATGTCGGACAGCTCCGGAGTAGCAGTGGCTCTTTTGTCTTATGAGACTCTTGTGCACGCTGTGGCAGGAGCAGTGGTGAGTTTACGCACCTACAGAACTCTCCACCTTCAGTGTGAGGGTTCTGTAGTTAAAAAGAACAATAATTACAACAGAACACTGCACTGTCGGTGATGGGGGTTCTGTAGTCATGTAGTCATAGTCATAAGTTAATTATGACAATAAGTAACGTTACTGTAAAACACTGCATTCTGTTTCTACGGTTAATTGTGACAATAAGACAGTAATTTTGACTGTAGAACACTGCAGTCTTAGTGATGAGGATGTACTGAACTCCCAAACATTTACACTCTGACTCTGACTTGAACAAATAACAGGCAGTCTTGCAAAAAAACCCAATAAAACAAAAACATCCTAAATGTTGGCACCTCATTTCTTTTTTTACGAACTGCACTTTCAGTTCCACATGTGCAATACTCCCAAGTGGAAAGAACCACATAGCATTGTTTGGCATTGTGCAATGCAGTACAGTTCACAATAAAAATAATGTAGTACTACACTACACTGCATAGTTTTGTACTATGCTGCTCTTGTGTTGTATTTTAGGATTGCTACAAATTTTGTTCTACTCTGTGCAATGAAGGATAATAAAGGGACCTTTTCTTTTTAGTATTGTAGAACACTGCAGTTTCAGTGATCGAGTTTCTGCAGTTAATTATAAGGATTAATACTGTAGAACACTGCAGTTTCAGTGATAGGGTTCTGCAGTTAATTATAAGGATTAATAATGTAGAACACTGCAGTTTCAGTGATAGGGTTTCTGCTGTTAATTATAAGGACTAATACTGTAGAACACTGCAGTTTCAGTGATAGTTGAAATGATGTTTGATCAGTTGAAATCAGTTGAAATGATGTTTGTCATCCAGAGCTCACAGCAGTTTTTTTCAAGAAGTGTTTAGACTTGACTTCACTGAAACACCACCCTCAAAACTATTCATATAGCAGGATACTGCAATCAGAAGGCTGTGGGTTTGAATCCCAGGACTTCCAGTGGCACCACTGAGGTATCCTTGAGCAAAGTACCGTCCCCAAACACTGCTCCCTGGGCGCTGTGTTACTGAATGGGTTAAATGCAGAGAAAGACTTTCACACTATTTACACTGTGTTGGGCTGTGGTGTGTTCACATATGACAGTTTGACACATTTTGAAGCCAAACCTAATATGTAATAGTAATCTGACTTAGAGGCTATTAGTTTCTGATCAGTGACTGATCCGGACTGAATAGATCTGGAGTTCCTCATATTCTAACCTCCTTGTTCTCACTGAGTTGTTGTTTGTTATTCACAGGGCAGCGCTACGGCAATGACCGTGTTCTTCCCTTTGGACACAGCCAGAATTCGGCTCCAGGGTGAGTTGCTGACACACTGTTTACTGATTAGCCATTTTACTGCTCCTGAGGATTGGCAGTTAATCTTTTTGCTGAGGAATGTACTGTTGGCCAAAGAATGACCACATAAAGCAAAGGCTATCGATTATGGACTGTTCTGCTTATTCCCTGCACATCTTTTTGCTGCTGTTCTTCAGTGGATGAAAACCGGAAGTCCAAATCCACGCCTGTAATTCTGGCTGAGATTGCAAAAGAGGAGGGGATGTAAGTAGACAAACAGTGTATTTCTCTCTTTCTTTCTCCACACACACTACAGGCCAGAGGTTTGAGCTCACGTTTGGATTAGAAAAAAGTTGCAATTTTATTACAAAAAAACTATGTTTACACTGTAAGTGCAATTTAATGGATGTGTTTGAGTTTCATCAAAATAAGCACCCTTTTCCAACCTCAGATCCGTGGCATCCTTTGCTGCAATTTTTGGAAATAGCTTGTGTCTAAACCCTCCCAGCACCTTTTCAAGCATAGAGTTCTGTCCCATTTGATAGACGCTCGTTTCGAGCTCGTCAGTCCAGCTCATCCCATGCAGCTCAAAGGGAGAAAGATCAGGAGACTGGGGAGGTCAAGACATAACTTATCAAAACTCTGCTTTTCTTTGGACGGGATATAATTGTAGCACAATTGTGAAGAATGTTTGGGATTCTTATCTTATTGAGGAATTAAAATGCGTTCAGTGATACATATACCAGAAAGCATTGTGCTGCTGATTTCAAAATAATTGATCAGTATTGCCAAAAATGGCAGAAATAAACGACCCATATGTGAGCAGTTTGTTTTGTACTGTAAAGAACAAATTATGTTCACCCATACTCCAAGACGGACTCACTCGCTCGCCTGTATTTCAGCAGTACAGGCTGAACTGGGTCAGTAAAGCGTTGTCGAACTTAAATTACTGGTGACCGTTTCACCAAAAAGTATCAGTAACAAAAAATTGAGCCCCATGGTAACCTAACAATTTAAAATGAACAAGACTCATATACTGCCATTTAGCCCATTTTTTCCTCTTTGTTCCCACAGAATGTCCCTCTATCGGGGCTGGTTTCCTGTAATCTCTAGCCTGTGCTGCTCTAACTTCGTCTACTTCTACACTTTCAACTTCCTGAAGCGAGTGATGGTCACAGACAAAGGACAGCAAAGGCCTGGCAGAGACCTTGTCATGGGCTTCATTTCAGGTGAAACAAAAACAGTTCATATAAAACAGTTCACATCTAGAATATAACATTTCTGACAGACTTCAACAATGAACATGGTGTTAAGTTCAAAAATTAAGAGCCTTAGTAAAGTGCTTGGTTTTGAAACGTGTTGAAATAAATATTGCCTGGCAGCCCAGTTGTTTGCTTGCATAAAGTAAGAAAATAGGAAAGGTTAATGAGACACCACACCACCACAGGTGCCGTGAACGTGCTCCTGACCACACCGATGTGGGTGGTGAACACTCGCTTGAAGCTGCAGGGAGCGAAATTCCGGAATGAGGACCTTCACCAGACCCACTACAAGGGAATTTTTGGTCAGTCTGAAGAACACCTTACACAATCACTACTGCGCTGAGGTATAGACTGCCTGTGGAAATACATGTATTCAAAAAAATGTGATCTGCTTTTTCTCAGGCCAACTTCAGCTGACCTCTCTGTTTTGTCCTCTTTTCAAAGATGCCTTCTCTCAGATCATAGCTAACGAGGGAGTGGGGGCACTGTGGAACGGCATGCTCCCGTCTCTGGTGTTGGTGTTCAACCCAGCGGTGCAGTTCATGTTTTATGAGGCCATGAAGAGGAGAGCAGCGCAAGGTGGAAAGAAGGTGAGCTCAGAACTATTGATTAGTTGTGTTTATTATTCCATAGGCCAGGGCACACTGACACTAACGTTGCTTGTCAGCTTTGATCTGGAATGAACAAGACAAAGTCAACCCAGCGTGAACTGAGGAGAACATTCTACAAACAGTGGCCCACCTGCCAAATGTTTGGATTTGATTGTTGGAGAAGACAGGGTTGACTTGCTTTGGTCTTCATGATTTGAGAACTTGCTCCGAATGCTTTTGTATTATTATTGCAGTATCTTATTGTGTGCAGTCTACTATGTCCAGTCAGTATCTTATTTTTATGTGCGACAGTTTAGCATAGTCTACCAGGTCCAATGTGCAGTAGTCTTACCATGTAAAATGTAACTCAACATGTTACTCATCTACTACTGATATCTGTTACGTGCAGTAACATACTCCTAACCACTATTTGTGTCACTATTAAATCACTTAACTAAGTTGTTTATCTAGTTTAAATAGCCCAGGATTTTTGTATTTAGCATCATGTAGAGTATTTTGGCTTATTTTTTCTATTTGATCTTATTTAGACTTTGTATTTTATATTGTTATTGTCTCTCTGTGTTTGTGCAGTCAAAACATAAGCAGTTTCCTCTGGTATCAGTTAAGTTTTTTTCTGATTCTGATTTTTACTGCACAGCTGAAAATTCTGTTTTTTTGGGGTGTTTTTTTGCTCACAGGTTTCTTCAGTTGAGATCTTCCTCATCGGTGCCGTTGCCAAAGCTATCGCGACATCTGCCACTTATCCACTGCAGACCGTCCAGGCTATTCTGAGGGTAAACACATTCCTCTTTGTTTTTTCACCAGTCAGTGCAGTGTGGGGTTTACATTTACAACATGTAGTCTACATCTCCATAAAACCGTTTTCGCTCATGTGCCTCCGTGTCATCTTCAGTTTGGCCAATACAAGACACAAGAGAAAGGTGGTCTCCTGGGCAGCCTACGCAATGTGATGGATTTACTAATGGAGAGGATCAAGTAAGTCCACCTGCATAAGCTAACAAGCTAATCTCTGCCAGAGCATTTCACAGTATAAGCTGACTGCTTTGGCTAATAACAGGGTCTTGACAGGGTATACAATTTCAGTACAATAGCAGACAATAGCCACATAGTAAACATTCATTCATTTTACAACGGAATGACTATTTGAATATTGAAAAATCATGACCCATTAATACTTCGCACATATGCTGTTTGCACTACTGTGAAAATGGTTCAGTCACATTTGTGTATTCAGACTATTTTTTAAAAATATTTCCCACTTGTGTTGGATCATTTTAATGAAGAACTTTTAATCAAACTGAATTTTTATATGGGCAAATGTATACCTTTAGTAAGGTGTACAGGCATTTGCCTCCAAAAGTAACCGTCTTGTCTTTGCCTTTCTCTCTTTTACAGGAGAAACGGAGTGTTGGGTTTGTATAAAGGTCTGGAGGCCAAGCTCCTGCAGACGGTCCTGACGGCGGCCCTCATGTTTGTGGTGTACGAGAAGCTTGCTGCGGTTACTTTCAAACTGATGGGCCTCAATAAGAAACTGAAGCAATAAGACATGCAACCTTAACAGTAAACCTAACCAGATATAGCCTGCTCTCTTACTACCTCTGTAACCTCACTCAGGCACAAGCCATATTCTAACGGTCACCAAGCATAGCTCATACTAGATAGGTCTTAATTCTGCAGGTCTGTTACCAGTCTACTCATTCTTTTTCATTTGGATAGCTTTGATTAAATGTCTTAAATCTGTTCTGCATCCTCAAACTCAGATTTTTATAGTACATTTATAACCCATGTTATATACATTATTTTATCATGTACATAGTTTTTGTTTCCTTTTTGTTTGTCAAAAGCAAATTGCGTGTTTTCTTCTACAACTTTTAATCTCTCTTTACACAAATCTGTAGGGGTTTAATCTCTTACGCCAAGTGATTTTTGTCTTGCATTATTGTAGGGTGGTGACTTGCCCAGCCTAAAAGGAGAGATTACATCTCCGTCCTCTGTTAACAGCTGCACTGACTAATGTTTTGTTTAGGTGTTTACATGATCTTGATAATTGGTCATATTTACTGTGCACTTTTTTTTATGTAAGTGAATGAAATAACTACATTTTGCCTTTTTAGTACTGGCCATAAATACATTTGGCCAGCGAAGAGGGGTAAGGTTGCAGTTTGTAAAAAAAAATAAAATGAAATACTGTTAACAGCTCTATTGCTTTTTATGCAAAACCTAAAAAGGTCTAATACATCGGTCCTAGTGCTAAATTACAGTTAAGTTGAATCCAACTTTAAATGTGCAATTAGTTGAACATAAAAATGATCATCGTAAAGGTACGATAATACTTGTGATGCAATTTGATTTTAGGAACATTTGTATAATGAATAACTGTTTTTTGTATGTGAACATGTGTACATCTGCGTTCTTATGTCTCCTGATGCTACCAAGTATAACAATCAGAAATCTCACGTTCATCATTACTTTATTTACACTGTCCAACAAAATGTCCTGACACATCTACAACTGGATATCACTGAAGCTGTGTTAGTAAGAGATATTGCTACAATGTAATTTAGTTTACATTACAATACAATTCTTACTTGAACACCTTATGTATTATTCACCTTTATTTGTACTTTAATTACTTGAATGTACATTCTTTTGACATGATGAAATGATAAAAAAAATATATATAAATTCTACTTATAATAAAAGGTAGACTGTCCAAAACACCTTATTCATGTCTTGTGTGTTAACTTAAACAGGGGACATATGTAAGCAATGGACACACCTCCATTTAGTTTAATACAACTTGGGTAAGAGAAAGAGAGACTTTTATTGCTTTGTTTTCTTGGACGGACTGAAACTTTAAAGGCCCCACATCTAATATTTTTTCCCCCTGAGCTCCACACAAAAGTTTTTATGGGCTTCCAAACCAAAGTCAGTCACACACAACATTTTTCAGCTTCCCTTTTCCCCTTTATATAGAATTAAACGGCCTGTTGTGTCCTAAAGACAGATGTATGTTAATGAACAGTCTGACTGACTGCCCTGGACTGTGTCTCATTCAAAAATCAGTTCAGACTAAAATCGTTTTACACCTTTGACATGAACGTGCAAGGCTGAACGGCTGTAGGCTGAATTCTGCATCACAGAACTAGCTTCTTTTTTTAAAAAATCTCTATACTTATATGGGTGAATGGTGTGTTTTGACACACAATGCTTAAATACTTCATCAAACTTTTCCATACTATGGGACATTTACATTTATTTTTAATAACAGCATACATAAACAGTAAAAAAAAAGATTCAAACCACAATTTTATGCAACGTAATTAAAAGCAGACCACTTATTTCTCAACAGCCTGTTTCTGACAACAAGACCCAATGAGGAAAAGAACGAGTGAGTCCCCAGCAAGTCATACAAGTACAAATGTAGCTATTCAGAATGAACAACTTAATGCCGGCTGTTTTGTGAAAACTGTTTTGTCTTTCGGACATTTTTGGTGACCCACTGGAAGACTGGCACCAGAAATTACATATGTACAGATTCCCATTTAATGTAAGGGTTAGCGGTGGGTCTCGGGAACACGGTGACTTGCCATTTCCTTAACATACCAGTCTGGGAGGAACGTGTACTCGGAATCTCTGTGAACAGAGTAAGTCACGTCCCTGTGTGGATCCCAAGCAAACAGGTACACCAATCTGAAAAACAGTGTAAGAAAAGTGAAGAATATATCCTCCAGATAAGTAGTAAGGAGTAAATAAATGAAATAAGTAAACTGCATACCTTGGATTATCCTCTTTTACAACAGATTTCACAAAGGACAGGAAATCACAGCAGAAGTTCATGCAGACTGTTGGCTTCCAACAGTTGTGCTCAGTCTAAATGAGAAACAGGCCAGAATCAATCAAAGTAACTCAATTTCATGAATGCATCACACACAGCGATGGGATGGTTTGAAAATGTGTCATTATGAGCAACCAAAATATATTTTTCAGTTATTATTATTAAAGTAATATTAAACACAAAAATTAAAGACTGAATGTGGATTTTTAATGGTTGTCTGCCAACCATGGGTCCACCGCAGTGACAGCAAATCATACACAGTCATCAGAATTATTAAAAGTTAAGTAATGTTTTATATCACTAGTAGTATAGTTTTATACCACTACATATACATTAAAAACCCAACTGTTCATGCCTAACTATGCGTTTCCAGATAATATACTTATATATACTTATTTTAAATGCAGTCTCTCCCTCTATATCCCACTGACTAATATAACAAACCTTGATGAGTTGAGATATTTTGGAGATGTGGAACGTCTCCACAGAAACCACCACACCATCCTGGTCTCGAAAACCAGCAACTATTCGTGGAACTCCAGGCAGAAAAGACTGTGCCCACCATTTCAGCAACTTGTATCTATGAAAAAATCAAAATAAAAACCTATAAGTTCATAATGATATAGCAACCCTACTGGATTTTTTAATAAACAACACTAGGAATGCAAAATAACTTTGGTACACCAAAACGATGAACATGAGACAGATGCTTAGATTTGACAGATATTTCAAACCAATATTGGACTATTGACATATCTACTACACCCCAGTAGAGGAGAACATTAAGACAATCCTGGATTTCTGCCCTAAAATGTCTGCGTTTAATGCACGAATGGATTTACTGCATCGCTAGAAAAATAACTGCTGAGAGAGAAAAGTGTGTCATACGCATAAGGCCAGTTTAAAGGCAAACCTGTGAAAGTTACTGCGCTGTTTTGGGGTACAGATTTCAGCAGAGGTTTTGAGCTCGATGTAGCAGGCTGGAGCTGGAGGTGCTTTAGGGTCTCTGTCCCGGCAGTCCACCTCCCCAGAGAAGAGAAGCTTATGGTCAGCCAGGCGGGTCTGGACCACAGTGCAGAAAGCCTCGTTTGTGTTGACCACTCCATTTCCATCAGGGACATTTTTCACATCATCTACAAATTAGGGACAAAATGGGAAAAACATTTTTTTTGGTGTGAAAATTGTGAAAATTTGATATTATTATAATTATAATTTCTAAAGTCACCAAGTTGCTGATAAAATACCTGCACAGATGTACTGCTCAAACTTATAACCCCAGTACATCATCTCCTCGTGCCTCTCTGTGCGGTTTTCTCTACTGACTCGGGCAGCCTCCGTCTCCACTTCACTGATGTAAATAGTGCCGCCGAACTTAGACACAGCCAACAGCCATCCCTCCTGAGTCTCATATGGAGTGGTCAACAGTTTGGTTAAGTGGCCTCGCCATGTGACAAAGTCTACACCTAGCATACTGGAAACGAATGTAGTTCAGTGATTCTGCACCGAACACACAGCCTCGCACAGGACAGCATCAGCTCATTTTCTTGCCTTTTTTTAATTTTTTTTTTTTTTTTAACAGGACAGTTGGATGTGGTATATTAACACTATCAATACATGCCATTTATTTCATAGTCTATACAGTCAATTTATAGAAACTATGCAGTAAAAACAGCCTGTTTTGAATTCACTGTGGAATTCACCAACACATTTACATACACCACTCAACAGCCCATTCATGATAAAGTCAAACAGACGGGCAATCAGAAAAGGCGCCTTTCATAGTCTTAAGGACAGTGTTACAAACAGAGCCTTTTTTAATCTAAATACAAGGAAAAAGGAGGATATGGATCTTCTTTCTCATGAACAAAATAAAAATGTGTCTATTTAATATAAAAGATAAAACAGACTGAAAATAGTCATTCAAAATGTGCAATCGGAAGGTCGAGGGTTTGAATCCTAGGCCTGCTAGTGGCACCACTAAGGTACCCTTGAGTAAGGTACCCTCCCCACACACTGCTCCATTGCAGTGTTCCTGGCTGCCTGCTGCTTCTCTTGGGTGAATGGATTAAATGCAGAAAAGTAATTTTGCACTCTGCTGTGGTCATGTCTGACAAATGGACACTTTACACACACTTACAAAATATTCTTACCAGTCAGATGAAGACATGGCATTTCTTGACTGAAGTTTTGCTCTGTTCCCCAGAATCCAGCGCAATATATGGTCAAGTTTCTCCTTCACACCATCATCCCTTTTGATGAAGCGGTCCTGATAGCCGTCTCTTAGATTGAAATTAGGACTCTTCCCAGGGTCGGTGTAGTATCGGAGCTGTCTCGAATCGTTGAAGAAGTTACGCTTCGAGTCCAAGGAAAAGACACCGACCTCCACTGGCTGCTTGTACAGAGGAAAGTCCCGCTCATACAGCTGCCTTCGTGTGCTCAGAGCCTGGGGAGCTGAACCAGACGTCTCACCACCGGCTCGAAAGCGTTTAGGAGCATAACGCTCCTCATTAGAGTCTCTGTCTCTCTCTTGATACCGGTTAAGGGTTTGGACAGAATCGGACTGCTTCGGCTTGTGGCGACGATACTCCATGTCTATAGCTACTGGTTATTTGCAAGTTTTTTTTTCGTGAAAACTAACCTAAATGCCTACGCACCTACTTTTGTGCTCTACAAAGACTTGAGTTAGCCACATTTCATAACTCCTCTGGTAACGTTGGCCCGGTATCAGCCAACTATCTTTGGAGCAGCTGGTGGTCAGGGAGTTGCACCTGCGATCAGAAGGCCGTGGGTTCAAATCCCAGGATTGGTGGTGGCACCACTGAGCTACCTTTGAGCAAGAAACCGTCCCCACACACTGGTCCCTGGGTCCACTGCTTCACTTGGTGAATAGGTTAAATACAGAGAAAGAATTTCACACTGTGTGCTGTGATGTGTGTTTATACAAGACGATAAGGGTCCACTTTACTTTAAATTTACTTTATTTTAGCCCTACTTTTGCTCTCTGGAAAGCCTTTAATTACTCCTCTAGTAGGACTGATCTGATATCAGCTAAGGTATACATTCATTGGCAATTGCTGGTTACCACAACATGGCATTAGCTAGCACTATTATTTCATGTTTTTAGTGAAGAATAAATATCTGTTCAACTACTTTTGTGCTCTGTAAAGACTTTAAAGTGAACCATATTTCACAAGTCCTCTGTTAACACTGGCCTGACATCAACTGACGTGTGTAAATTCATGTTTCTAACACTTCTGGCTGCAGCTGGCTACCACAACATAGCATTAGCTAGCGAGTCAAAGACTTGGACTGACGAGTCAAAGACTTGGACAATTTTTTCTTCACAGTGCTAGCTATTACATAAACAGAAGTTAGTCAATAAAAGCATTCCTAATTCCCAACGTCCAATTCCTGAGGTTAAAAGCTGACTGGTAAAGAGACCTGAAGAAACACTGACTGTTGTGATTTTGAAGGAGAGCTCCATATAGGCACGGACAACTGGCTTTCAAAATAAAAGTCATACAGGTAAAATCACTCTTCTAAGATAAGATAAGAAACCTTTATTAGTCCCACAAGTGGGAAATTTGCTTTGTCACAGCAGAAAGTGGACAGTACAAAGTTAGGAGCAGCAAAAATTAAGAAAACAATAGAATAGAATAAAATACTATATCAGCAGTACAGTATAAAATGTATATGTAAATTATATG
>JBBPCY010027625.1:0-14375 GCA_037974405.1 Brachyalestes nurse | reverse complement strand
ATATATATATATATATATATATAGATATGTATGTATATGTATATGTGGGTGACTAAAATTGTAGCCATAGTCACTGTAAGGTTGGTCATTATCTCTCACTATAGTGTTTTCCTTTGTGAACAATGTCTCCATTCTGCTGTATTTCATTTCCTTCGTTTTCTCTTTTTTCCCTCCATTTTATACCTTGATTTGGAGCTTCCCTAGGTCACTTGCTTTAGTGGTCATCCACCTTTTGTTGAACGTGTGTGTGTGTGTGTTTGTGTGTTTGTCATTACTTCAAAGCGACCTCCTAGGCTCATGGATCTACAGCATATCCTCCCTCTCCATTAAGTGTTAAGATAGAGCTTCTTCAATTAACCCTGTCTATTAATGGTATTAGCCTGTGGCAGATAAAGACATTGCAGGATGAGACGGCCTCTCTCCATATCGATGGGCCATGATTGAAGAAAGGAGGCTTAATAACCCTCTCTTTAAATGATATACACTCACATAGAGCAGATCAAGATTTGCGCATGCAAACCCACACACAGTCATACATTCTGTTTCAGACGTGCCCACACTCTGGCATTTGATGTAGGCTGTCTACCCCCCCGCCCCCCTCGACCAAAGGCAAATGGAGGCAGCAGAATTGGAGGGCTTCTTTAGGAGGCTGATAGTGAAGTGGCACAAAGTGGGATTAATGGAATAGGGCAAATCTAAAGACCATCAGGATTAAATTGGAGTAAAATGATTGAGGGGTGGGGGTCTGTGTGTAAGTGTGTGAGTCTGCGTATGCGGGATAGAGTAAGCCCCCTTCCACAATGAGAATTCCCTGACACGAGGGATAAGTGGGCGTGGGTGGGGGTCTCCAGATGAGAAATGGAGTGGAAAGGGTGGGGGTTGGGGGGGGCAGTTGAGGTGAAATCGTGTTAGTAAGGTGGACCGTGCAGATAACCCAATTGTAGCATGTTTATGCCTGAGTGTCTGTTTGTGCGTCTGTGTTTGCTTGAACAGAGTAATTATTTTTCATGTCTGTCTGTGTGTGTGAGAGAGGGAAAATGATTTGCCTTGGCACGTGTTTCGGGTTGAGAGAGTGTAGTTTAAGGCAAAGCTTTGCACACGCAAAGCGGGTTCAGCAGCGGGGGGTTTTCGCTCTGTGTGTGTGTGTGTGTGTGTGTGTGTGTGTGTGTGTGTGTGTGTGTGTGTGTGTGTGTGTCTGCCTGTATCCTAGGCCTGGAAACAGACCCCATGGCAGTCAGTCACTAGTTCATCCTTGTAGCCGTGCAATATGATAATGTAGTATTAATATAATAAATTCTTTCACAACAAGAAAAAAATAATGTCATTTAATTTACTTCCATTCCATTCTTTTTTCTCAATTTTATTTCTCTAACAGAAAGTGCAGAATTCTATCAAGCGTTGTGGTATTGTGAGGCCTCTCATGATTCCCACCTTCTCCCAAGTGACTTAAGCTTTTGTCTTATTGATCAGAAGATTTTCAGTTTAAATTCTAACAGTGCTGGTCTTTCATAAAAGCATCATTGGTTCTGCTTACGTTACGGTAGTAATGTGGAGTATGTGTGGTTTAATTGATTCATTAATGATTTTTTTTGGTTGGTTTTGTGCTCCACATTTCTGTGGCACTACTCGCGTGATCAGTTCATGTCTTAATGTGTCATGATAAATTGTCTACCACACCTCCACTTTCGTACTGGAAGGAATCACTCAAACGACGGCAAAGGAAAAGCTTTCAGGCCTGTGCCGCATTTATCCATTAAAATTTCTCCTCCTCCAATCAATCGCGTACAGGAGTTCTCACACATAAAGTGTTTCTATCTGATACCCCCGAGTCGGTCTATAAACTAGTGAATCAGAACAACGCAGGGAGAGAGGGAGAAATGAAGTGAAAAATGGAATGATTGTCATCGGTGGCCACATTAGATTCAGTTGAATTACTAGTTAAGCCCAGCATGAACGAGCCATTGAATTCTTTGCCCCCATTGGCCTCCACCCTTTATTAAGGCTTTGAGGAATGGGATTGGCTGGTAATGGATACAGTTCAGCCTTCCATCTGGAAAAGTCTGGCTCCATTGCTCCAATATGGCAGTGAGTTAAGTGTTTATTGGTAAAGCCACTGCCCCCCCAGTGCTCAGAGCTCACTGCGGTGTGTTTGTCAGGGGAACGAAATTCAATATCATATTGAAGGTCCACTAAATAGGTGTAAAATTGCAAACTATGGTTTGTCTGTTGTTGTGTACAATTTGTCAGCTACCTTCTGCCTCATTCATCATTGGTCAGGCCCTGGTCACTGCACTGCTGTTCTGACAGTTCTCAGCACAGCATTCACTCTGACATGATAATGGTATGGTAGCATGTGTTGCCCTGGTATGATTGTATCAGGTACAGTAGAAGAGCTGAGGTTTTACACACAGTTCCATGTCACTGCTAGGTTGAGGTTGATCACTCACCCAAAAATTTCCAGCCTAGAGTAGTTCTGTGGTCAGAAACCACTCACTGATGAAGGACTAGAATAAGGTTTTTCATTCTGTTGATCATTTCTCTTCTGAAACACTCCTGGAAAAGCAGTTTCCTCCGGGATCAATAAAGTTTTCTGATTCTAATTCGACTCATCTGTCCATTGCCAGGTTTAGTAGGTGTGTTACAGCAGGACAATCACTAGGAATGTACCAATAAAGGCATCATGGCAATATATCTGATATTTGTCATGTACATAGAAATTTGGTCTAGATTTATATGAATTGGGGTGGCAGAGAAATGTAGCATTTATTTTACTTAGGGTTACAAATGCCCTAAAATGTATCAAATACTGACAGCGGCCCTGTGTCAACTAAACACTGCTCTTCCCAGAGTACATACATTTGTGAACAAATATTAGCGTAAAAAATCAATCACATTATAAGCAATTATTTACCCACTCGATATAAAAATAATATTATTGTGCATCCCTAGAAATCGCCAAACTATGCTAGGCACTGACCCACAAGGACGACAACTGAATATCCTTGGACTTTGGGGATGGCTAACACAACAGTCCACGGCAACAGAATTGTAATCAAATGAATCAAACACAGTAGCTAGAGAGTGGGAGGATAAAGCACTTGATGATTAATCTTGGAAAATTGTTCATGTCTGTGTGTGTGAAGCAGAGAATTCTGAGACCCGAGAGCAGTACCTATTTCGACTACTTTCTCTGAGGGCGTCATTGGGGTGGTCCGGCAGGACAGTAACGGGAACAGTAGGGGGAAAGTGGGTTGGGTTAGAAGGAAATAGGGGCTGTGGTCACTGCTGCAGCTCCACTAAATGAATGGACTGTCTCCAGGCAGTGAGGACAGGAGTGTAGACCTCCCATTCTAGCACAGTTCTGAATTTACTCACAGTGAAACCCCCAGAGTTGCTTTAAATGCTACAGTGAACTCTCCTAGTAAAACCATTGACTTTCAAAAACCCTCAATAAGGTCATCAGTGAGGGCATGTTAGGCCCATTTTATGAAGTTACGTTTGTGTTAAGTATTAATGCAGGTTTTTTTAATTGTACTAACCATGATATAGTTTGCTTACAAAGAGTATTTAGGATGGTTATGGCAGAAAGCCTGTAATTTAGGCCTAGAACATTGTCTTTTTGTGGCTTGAGGCTTAAACACTGGATGTACAGTGCCATACTGAAAGGTAGTTGTGGTTTAGATGTCCTGGGGGTTGTAGATGGCGGTTTAGTTGCTTTTGATTGGCTTGACTCGTCTGCGGGCTGTTCCTCACTTTGAACGTAGACGACATTGTTGAGATTATGGGCTATAATTATTTAATATATGATAAATAAGTTATGTCATACATGCAATTATGAATAATTGCAGCTCCTGCAGTTTGAAGATAGCACTTTGCAATTGCAATATATAAAGACTCATCTTTCAGCCTTACTTCTACTAGCTCAGCTCCCCCCATCTCTCCCTACCTATTTTTCTCCAGTCCTCCCCCACTCTACTTCTCACTCTTTCTCTCTCTCTCTGGTTCAGGTTAATGTAATTTAAAGCAGTGATACATCAGACAGACACTGAGCTGAATGCTAACAGCACTGTGGTCCTTGCTGCAGCCTCAGGCAGCTTGCCAGGAGTGTGTGTGTGTGTGTGTGTGTATGTATGTGTGTGTGTGCGTGCGCGCATGCACATGTGCGTGTGAGAGAGAGTGTGTTATTCTAGCTTTATCATGTCTCTTGCCAGAGCTGTCATTCCTTTTTGCCCCCTCTCTGTTGATGGTAGCCTCGCTGTTATGAAATGAACCTTCCATTCCCTCTCTCTTTACCTCCACCCCATCCCTATCCGTCCTTTATGACTAAGCACAGATGAAAATGTAACAAAAGAAAGTGCAGGAAACATCCATTAACAATTTATCCTTCAATTTGCATTGGCCCTTCCATTTGATACGCTTCCAAAAAGGGCCACTTTGAAATAATGTCTTTTGTTTTTTTTATTCCCCTTTTTCATTTAGACAGCCTAATTTGGCTCTGCTGGTGTTCATGTGGGTGTGTCCTTGCTCTCTGGCCAGCTTTAGCCGGGCAAATTGTGTAGACTGCTACTGAAGGAAGCTAAAGGAACTTGTTCTTGCACAGTGGTCTCTGAGAAATACGAGAATGCTTCAGTTCTTTGACTGCAATGTGTGGTTTCGTGTTGGTTTTCATTTTAGGCAGATCTTTGAAGGTTTATGAGAACCAAAGATGAGAGCAAAGTGGTGGAGATTGAATTTGCCGTTAACACGTTTGCCTCCTTCGCTGAGTTTTGCTTGGAAGGCCTCGCTGAAAGTGCAGCGGAAAGCTGGAAGCTGAATGAGGATTAATGATCTCTCACTTGTGCTTTAATCGCTACGGAGATCAGTCTCTGAAGACTGTGTGGGCTCAGCTGAGGGGAAACAACAGCTTTGGACAGTTAGAGCCCTAATAGGACCTGGCTTGTTTTTGCTACAGCAATACATGAGGCTTTTGAACAATGATGGTGAAAAGAGTACCCTGAGAAACATCTACTATACAAACCCATGGCCAGGTGAGGTTGCAGCAACACTGCGATTGAAGTTTTAAAGTGATTTACACTTTTCTCCCCTTAATCCCACTTTGTTGCTTAACAGCCAAAATAAATGTGATGTTCCTTAGTTTACTTATTTGATTTTGCACAGGATCAGTGTAACATCTAATAGACTGACTTATGTGGTTTCTTACAGTGTGTGGCATACTGTTATCTATAAAAAAGGACAGGGAGAATGTAGGCTTCCAGGTGACTTTCAGCTATGCAGTGTACTTCGGTTCATTTTTACATGATTTAGTTTTTTTCATTTTTTCGTTTTACGTCATTTATCTGACGCTTTTATCCAAAGCGACTTCCATTCTCTAACTACAGGGGGCAGTCTCCCTGGAGCAACTTGCGTTTAAGGGTCTTGCTTACAGTGGTGGTCTGCTGAAGGTGGGATTCAAACCCATGAGCCCATGACCAAGTCCAGAGGCAAGTATCCTACCCACTAGGCCACCACCCCCCATATTGATAGCAGTATGTCTTTCAGTGTCAAAAAAAACATTTAAGCAAGTCTGTTTGAGATCACTTCTCACTTCACAACATATTTAGGCATGTTGTTGCATCAACTACGTCAGCATCGTAGCTCTAACTAAAGAAGCCAACCTCAAACACCAAACTGCATTTGAAATATAATTATTTATATTTTGGGTTTTTTTAACCGAAGTGCCAGTGGAATAAGCACTGAGCACTAACTGGTTAGCATTCTTTTTCTCTCCATTCTTCTTTAAAATTCTTCTTTTTGGAAAATGCGTACTCGAGAGCAGGCACTCGAAAAGTGATGGATTGATCTGTTGAACACAAGAACCAGAGAGCAAAGACAGGAGGGACAGATGGACGGAATAATAAAGGGATGCAGAGATATGGATGAGGAGAGCAAAATGACCAGACTGTAAACAGTTTGTCCAGTTTGCTCCTAGCACCACTGCAGTAGTGGATGGAGTTTTTGCATAGTGCTGCAACATCTGGACTTTAAAAGCACAGTTAGTTGTAGAATGCTGCTTGTAGCCTTCAGCTCCGTGTTCTACACCGTTTTCTCTGAAGTGCTGCTAAGCGAACAGATACAAATGAAGGTGGACCGTTCCATCTGTTAATGCATCTAACTGCATGACTAACAGGCAACAGTACGAACAGCTGTGTTCTTCTCTCAGACTGCATCACTGTTGATAAAAGGGTGCCTGTTCTGCGGGGCTCTGTTCTGCGTCCCCTGTCCTTTGGTTTGTACACCAGATATCTGCAGTTCTCTGCAAATTATACATCCTAACCTGAGTTAAGTGTGCATTGAGAGTGCATTTTGAGTGTATCATCTAACTGTGCTCTCTTTATACTAAGACTGCACATCCCTGATCTAAATGAAATCAGAACATTTAGTTAATATATAATAAGGGGGACAAATCTGTCTGTATGACATTGTGAGAATGGTGATGTTGTATTATTGCTATCACACATAAGTACACACCAAAACAGTTTGTGTGGTCTTTTGAGTCGAAATTCTGGTACATTTCATTCTAGAGAATGTCGTGTATTGTTCTGATTGTGATAAGAAGAAAAGGCATAGTGGAGGAGAATTGAAGGGACCATGAAAGAGGTTGAATTTATTCACATTCCACCAAATGTGCTCTTTATGGGCCGAGTAGCTGAAATGACAGGCCATGTCCCCAGAGACAGAAAGTGGACCTCATAAACTAACAGTCTCTCTCTCTCTCTCTCTCTCTCTCTCTCTCTCTCTCTTTCTCTCACTCACTTTTGCATGGTAAACGTAGGGCAAATGAGAGAGCAAACAGCTTTCACACACACGCACACATAGAGGAAAATGTCAAAGTATTCTCTCTCTCTTTCTCTCTCTCTCTCTCTCTCTCTCTCTCTCTCTCTCTCTCTCTCTCCCTCTCTCCCCCTAACGCACACTAAAGCCTCAGCTATTTTCTGGTTCAGTGTTGAGATATGGAGATGCCAGAAGGCTTGGAGTCCTGTTATTTAAAGTCTGTGTGTGTGTGTGTAGTTTAGAGATGACGAGGCAGGCGAATGGAGGTTCCAGGTGTTACAGTGCATTTAATTACCCTCATGGCAGATTAACGAGACAAACTGCACTACACTCACACACACCGCTTCACACACTCAGGTGGGACTAATTACCTTTCAGCACTGAAGCTCTCTTTCAAAGCTGGCACAACTCACATACACACACATACTCCCTCATAATCTCTCATAAAAGTCTTGTGTAGCTCCCCCTTTTTTGACCCTACGGTAGACACAGTCTGGCATGGTCCACACTCCAATACAGCACACACACACACACACACACACACTCTGTACCGCACACAGTCTTTAGTAACATTGCTATCCAAAGATTAATTAAAGTCTCCCTCTCCCATTGCCCTGTAGGGACAAGCACACAGCGATAACAGATGGCTTTAAGCAGAGGCTCGTCGTGTTAAGTAGCATAGCTGTTCCATCTCATTCTCATCACCATAATAAACTCATTTCGTTGTTTTTGGGTCCCTTTCGGTCATGACCTGTTGTTCAGAAAGAAGGGAGGAATGCCTTGACCTATCACTCAACTTCACAGATGCAAAGGGGTGAGGTGGACATTAATCTCATGTCACTGTGTTATATTGTTATACATAAAAATATATTAAACATTTAAGTTAAGTTAAACATTTGTTTGGGGGGTTCCAACTAGCATAAGATGTCACTAATTTAGTGATTTTTGTGAATTTCACTTTACATACTTTACAATCACATCATCCAGAGTTGAACTTCACACTGCACACATCTCATCTATTTGTGTATAATATGTGCATACGGTATATGGCACATCTTGTATGTTTAGAGGTTGGTATTTTGCTTAACATCAGCCACTTGTTCAGAAAATAACTTATGCTTGTTGAACTTTTTTTAAATTCCAAGCTACACAGTGAAGATAGGCAACATGGCAAGATTATAACATTGAGGATGCCTGACCGTTACAACCAGCAGGGACTTTAATGACATTGCATTCAAATACATAGACTTTAGTAGGGTGTTGCCCCCTCCCCTGTGCAGCTATAACAGCTTCCACTCTTCTTGGAAGGCGTTTCACAAGATTTTGGAGTTTCTGTTGGAATTTGTGCCCATTCATTCTGTAGAGCATGTATAAGGCCAGACACTCATGTTGGATGAGAAGGTCTGGCTCACAATCTCCGTTCCAAGTCATCCCAAAGGTTTTGGATGGTGTTGAGGTCAGGGCTCTGTGCGGGCCAGTCAAGTTCTTCCACACTGAACTCATCCAACCATGCTTTGTGCACTAGGCCCAGTCATGCTGGAATAGAAAAGGGTCTTCCCCAAACTGTGTCCACAAAGTTGGAAGCATGGTGTTGTCCAAAATGTCTTGGTATACTGAAGCACTTCACTGGAAGTAAGGGGCCAATTCAGTAATTAAGAGGTGCGTCCCAACTCTTTTGTCCATATAGTGTATCTTTATGTGTAATTTTATTGAGGTTTATGAATAATTGGAATTGACAAAATGCACAAAAAATACTGTTACTCTTCAGTCCTTTTAGTTGTTTTCCACTGTCTTCAGCCTGTCTATATGCAGTCTAACTTTGTCTTCGAGAGGCATGCAGTTCAGGCTTCTAGAAGTACTGACACCCATGAGACGCTCAGAAAAATGTGATATAATTATCACAATAACAATAACATTATCATTTTGTCCAGCACTACAACACATGCCTAATTGAAACAGACTTTAGGATGAGTTTGGATGGCTGTATTCATAGTGCCATCACACTTTGTCTCCTTCCAGGTGTTGTCCCTGTCCCAGATGTATTTTTTGCATGCACAGGCACATGCATGCAGAATGTGAGAGATGACAGTAGTCCTTGTAGAGTGTCTGACTGCAGGCAGTGCTACAGGTAACAAGAACGCTTCTCCAAAACACAACTGTTCCCATCCATCTGGAAAGCAGGAACATAGGAGCTAGGCCTTCAGCTTGTGTGGAAGGTTGCGTGTGTGTGTGTGTGTGTCTTTAAGGGGTAGTTTGTAACGTGGATGGAGAAATGCTTTAGTGTGAGTATACCCTTGGCTTCCTTATGCTTATCTTAAGTTCTTGTATCTTCAGGCCCTTCAGGCTGCCGTCTGTGGAGTGCTTGACAGAGCAGGTGGCCCAGATAGAGCAGAGCCAGCCTTACCCTCCGGGGGCTCTCTCTCTCTCTCTCTCTCTCACACACACACACACTCAACCTGACCAGGCTCAGTCTTCTAGCCACCCCCCCTCCACACACACACACCCACACACACACACACACACACACACACACACATACCCCTCCTCTGGCTCTAAAGTGTAGTGGAAGCTTTGGAGTTTACAGACTGTGTGTAGTAACCTCAGGGCAGACGGAGGGAGATGGCATATCAGATAAACTACACTAACTAATTTCAGATCAGCAAAAGGTTTTTAGTATCTTTTTTTATTGGAAGTGGACATTACTTCCTTTTCTTTGTTTCTTTCTTTTTTGTGTGTGATACCCCCTGCTGAGGCTCTGTTGGTGGAGTTCCATGGTGGTCGTTAAATGTATTACAGTTTCACTGTGGAACAGATCGGTAAATACCAAATCTCAGTTTATTTGCTGTTAGATCGCAATCTTGGATCTCCTTCCTTCCTTCCTTCAGTTCCTCCTTCCTTTCTTTCCTCCTTCGGTTCTATTTACTGCTTCAGATACATTCTGTTTTTCTCACGTTTGCATCTTCATTTTAGATGCCCTGAGCGAGTGCTTATCCATCTCACTGAATGAAGGGTGTGTTTTTGGTTGGAGGTCTCAGGCATAACACTCTCTCCTTGTCTCAAGAACAGGAAGCCAGGACAAAAGGATAATAGAGAATGAGAGGGACATAAAGGAGGACAGAAAAAAAAGTTGCATGCCAAAGAGCCGTCTGAATGAGGGACGCAGTGGAAGCATAAGGGGCCAATTATTCTCACAGTCACTCCATCTGACCTCAGATTTTGTTTCTGGAACAGTGCATTTCAGTTTCAGAGCGTACAGAAAGAGTTCAAACATTTTGAATATGGAAGGTGCTGAAATTGGGTTATTGTTACTGTGCTTTTCATCCTATTTTTTGCTGTATTACAGTTAGTGTGTGGCTGGAGTTTAGGTTTTAGAAGGATAGTGCTTTATTCATGAATAAGGTGCCTCCATAGCAACTGGAAATACTCTCTCAAATCCTTCTTTTCAAACCATGTGGACTAACCATGATACGTACTCTGATGTGTGGGTCATGCATTTGCTTAAAAGTTATGGTTCATGCTATACAGTTTCATTGGAGCTATTAAATGATCATTTCTAAAGTCGAATCTGCACTTCTGACTATTTTCATTTATTCCAAAAGTCGGAAAAAAATCCTTCCTTCTGCAGAACACGGCTGTACACAAGGCGTTCTCCGTTTTAATCCTTCAGGGCTGTGCAGATTGATGATTTCCTTGCTCAAACACACCCAGCTCAATTCATTGGCAGGTTTAGTAGGTGTTTGAGCAGGGAAATCACCAAACGGTGCTGGCCTTTGCCTCTGGTCGGTACAAAACATAAATCAAAGGTGAAAGTTATGCGACTAACAGTCTAACTGGACGTTGGCTGTGCGCACAAAAATAACTTTTCATCAAATCACCCATCATACTTACAATTCTGATATCAATTTAGTATTCAGAACCTGCATTTTGACTGTATTTTCCTGCTCGTTCTAATGAGCAGCGAGTGAGAATAATGAAGATAAAACTACCACATGCTTTTGTTAACACCAGCACTAACTTCTCAAGGTAAACTAATAGAGCAGCATCTCCATGGAGGGAGGGCTTGGCACGGCCAGTTGGAGGAGGTGAGAGAGTTCAGAAGGATGTGGAGACCCTGCTATCTGGCAAATCTCAGGCAGAGTGACCTTGCCTCGGTCCACACATCTCGTTCTCCCATTCTCTCTGCCCTCTCGCTCTCCCACGGTGCTTTGTGGCACATTTGGCATTCCATCAATACGAATTCTGATGCATGACCTGGCAGCCCAAACGAACACACAGACCGTGGCCCAGATGTTTCTGGCCCTCCACGGAGGGCTAAGAGTTATGTGTGAGGCTTTATGTTGGTAGAGGAAATTGCCTTCACAGTCTGCTTTGTTAGAAAAAGCTCCTAAAGCCCATATTAGGAGCCCTTATTTAAAACCTTAATGTAAAGAGCAAACATTGGCTGTTTGCACTGTAATCTACTTCTCATGTCTCACAGTGATAACATTTTTTTAGGAGGGCCGTGATACAAGTTTTGATGGTTTGCCTCTGTGTAATGTTCTTGAATCAGAAATTAATAAAAAAATATGGAGGAAAGAACTGCTCATGCAGCGTGTGGGGATGGTACCTTGCTCAAGGGTACCACAGTGGTGCCACTAGCAGCCCTGGGATTCAAACCCACGACCTTCAGATCACAGGGGCAACTCCCTGACCACCAGGCCACCAGTCGCCCCGATAATAAATAAGCACGCTAACACACTGTTTCAGTTAGTAAGTCTGTATGCTACGTTTAGTGGTAAGTTGTGAGTTGACTAAGCTGTGTCTGAAAAGTGCACTAGTTCACTCGTTCACTACATAGTGTTTGCTATATAGGGGGCTAACTAGTGAACAAGGGGAAGTGACGTTTAGTTAATTTCAGACACTCGGGATGTTATGTTTTTACTAAATATTGATTAAGTAGTGCGCTAGATCTTGGCAATTTATCTCTGTCGCATAAACACACGTCTCGTCTCTCTAGTTCAGACACAGCCCGCACATGAGGCAGGGTCTGGTGGGCATGGTGACAGATAGATCTGTCCGGGGGGGGACTGCTGTCCTCTGCGGAGAGAGAAAGAGAGAAAGTAAGTGCAAGTGTGACTGAATCTCCTCCGTTTGAAGCCCCACTTTCCCCCGTCTCTCCGCCTCGCTCCTCTTCTTGACTTTCGCGGGATAACAGTAATATGCGTTGTCTGAAAAGTGCACTCGTTCACTATGTAGGGCGCAGTAAAGGAAATCCACAGCGCATGATTGTATGTGTATTCATGTAGTGTACAGTGTCTGAACACTAGATTTTATGATGTTGCGCGGCGAGTTTGTGGTGCACTAACTAGTGGGTGAAATTGACGGTTGGAATTTCATTACATAGTGCCCTACATAGTGAACGAGTGCACTTTTCGGACACAGCTTAGGTCACATGGTGAGGACTCATTTAGCTGCCTGCTTGTGCCCAACCCTACTTCATATCCAACCAAACGTCTCAGTAGATGTCACCCATCTTGCAGCAGAAAAGTGACTCGAAAAACAAAACTGTGGAGTTTTTCAAAAGACAAGACTGAGGGCAAACCCTGAAAACAAATAAGACCCTATAAATGGCTGCACTACAGGCCTGCTAGAGTCATTGCAGATACTCAGCATCAGCTGGTCTCTGTGGGTCACAGATGTCAGGCAATCACTGGCTGCACAAAAGAAATAAACCAGAACTAAACATGACAGAGCTTTTAAATTATCTTAATTTGTCCAATTTCTTATGCTTCTCAGAAATGAGGACTACAAAAAACAGCTATGAAAGAATTTCTCTTGATGTTGGCTACACACAAAGGTGCTTCTACATGGTTCACCCAATACAAACATAACAGCACTCAACTTAAAGCTGACATCTTCCACAACTCAAAAGCAAATATTATTTATGGTATTAAAATAATGATTTCTATAAAACTCTGCCTGATCAGGTCTGTGCAGTGATTGACAGTAGTGTAACCATGGAAATGCCATCAACCCAACAGCAGCAGGCGTTTTTCCTTTTTATTTCATTTTTATTTTCTTACAGAGCTTGGATCTGTATGAGATATTGGATGGCGGAGGTGAAGTTGCGTTCAACCGGGAGTGACTACAGTAGCTGCATTGGTGAGTGTTAGTGACTAACTCATAAGACCTTAATTATCCAAAGAACATTCGCATTTTTCTTGTACAGCCTGCCTAGCAGCTCAGATATCCATGTGTTACAAATACTGTTTTCTGCTTTTTATTGCTCTTGCCATTGTTGAGGAAAGTGTTCAGCAACTGAAAAGCACTCCTCCAGCCTACTTAGCTTGGTTTGCATTTCGAATGTCATTGAAAACAAATGAGGAATTATTGTCCAAGATGCCTTCTCTCTTGTCTCATCATGGAACAACAAATAGTTTTGACAAACACCCAGGGCTGTATAACACTCGACATAAAGACTTTTACAACCTGAAGAGAAGTAATATTTGCATGCAAATATTAATGTATGTTAATGAACTGAATCACTGCATTGACACCCCCCCCCCCAAAAAAAAAAAAACTATATAAAGAAAAATAAACACTGCATGATTGATTATGCATGTCTTTGTCACTTGGGGGCCCTCATGAAGAAGCCGCTATTAGCTCGATTGGCCCTTAATGAGCTAAGTTGGTTTGTGCTGAGGTTGATTGTGTTAATTAAGCTATATTGCTTAATCTGTTTAATTTATTTGGAGCATTTTCCCCATGAATATCCACTGTTGGCCCATACTGAGTTATTGAGTGCGTGCATGCTTTAACCTGAAAGCCCTCTAGAGAATATGTGTGTGTGGAAAAAAAAAACCCATCTAAATCCTTTAAAACCACACTGGCAGCCTCAAAACGGAGATTCTGTATCTGACTCTTAAGTGTAGAAGTCAGCCCAGCATTCACCTTAGGGCAAGCGCTTATCTAGCATGGAGATCACTCTCTCCAGGAAAATAAAAAAAGCCCCGCCAGAGGAGGAGCAGAAGGCAGAGTGTGGAATAGATTTAACTCTTTAATTAGGCTTTATGCATATGAAGCCCTGCCTTATCCGTGCAAGCCCTGAGCAATTCATCTTAATTTCTCTTCACTTTACTTTTATTAGCATATCATTACTAAATTTAAAGCTGCTGAAAACTCTGATCTGATATCGGAGCATTTCATAGAGCCCTGAGGTTTTTCCTTTTTAACTTCAGAGTACTCTTCAGGACAAACACACACATATACACAAGTGTGCACACACATACACAGACATATACACACTAATGCACTTGAATAAGCATTGCAAGAGGTGAAAAGGGAGTCAGGAGGGAATGTTTAAGCTCCCACACTCTATTGTATGAAGTAGGGCTGTGCGATATGGACAAAAGAAACCCATCACGATTTTTTGGAACAAAATTGCGATTTCGAGTTTAATCACGATTTTGCCACACACAGACATGTTTTATAGTGTGAATATGAAAAATATTTCCCAAAAGAAAACAAATAGATCTTTATCAATGACCTGTAACATGTCTCTAAAACAGACATAAGGCAAATTTTGC
>JBBPCY010027568.1:0-14378 GCA_037974405.1 Brachyalestes nurse | reverse complement strand
GTTGTGAGTAAATGGCACAGTAAAGAGGACTGGGTGGATTAGGGATATAGAGCGCAGGCAATTCTTTCTCCTCTTCTTCCTCATCCTCATCCTCATGCAGTTCCTCCTCTGTGGGCTCTCGTCCCTGCTCCTTTATTTTTTTTAGCCTCTTCTCTTGTTCCTGCTTTTTATTCTCTTTCACAGCCTGCCTACGAGCTATTTCTGCATCCCTCTGTATACGAAAACACACACACCACCATCACTGTTATACCATAAAATCAGTAAAATATATACACAGCTTAGGTTACCAGTGTCACTTGTAGTTATGAAATTGTGTTACTGAAGAACAGCTGACCAGAATTAAAAAAAAACGAATAGCTGACCGAGAAGTTTAAAAAACGAATAACGTTTCAAAGGGTTTAACAGGACAAAGGGCTACAAAAGCTGGACAAAACAGTTGTAAAACACGTACAATATAAGAAATACTAAGAAAGGTGCTGAGTTCTGAGCACAGAGGATCTGTCTCAGTGTCTCTGAGGCTTGTGGGATGTCACCTTGATGCGTGATTTGATGCTGCTGAAGCAGAAATATCTGATGGGAATGTTCTGAAGATGGTATGTGTTGCCTTCATTCTGAACATCTGGGCCAGGAGCCTCAACTTCTACCACATGACCAGTCTGACATGCCACTAACAGAGTGTTTCTTTCCTTAAAATACACACACACACACACACACACATACACACACACACACAACATTATTATTTGCTACAGACAAGATAGGGCACTTCACACAGTGATGTCTCACTAAACACTATTACAGCAAAATAAAAAAGGCACAAAGCAAAATAATTACTTTTCTTCCAAAAATATTTCATAGTGCTTGACTTATACGGTACACATATAGAACATACTGACAGATTTTTACTCACATGTGACTGAGGAGCCCACTGTAGGCCCTGCACTGGTCCTGGGACAGTTAGAAACCCTATAGGCTCATACCTGTTTCCTACTGTGAAGAAAAACACGGTGCAGTCCATACTCTGGAGAGAGAGAGAAAGAGAGAGAGAGAGGGGAGAGAGACATGTAGTTTAGTAAAAATAATACTATAGGATATAATTAATAATAATAATAATAATACAGTAATACAAGGTTGAGAGAAAGAGGGAGAGAGAGAGAGAGAGAGAGGGAGATGTACACTACCAGTCAAAAGTCTTTCGCAACCTGAGATTTTCTGGTAGTGTATATGATGAATGCTTCATAAGATTACATGACCACTGCACTGTACATCCACAGTCTAAACAATACACAGCTCTTACCCCAGTAGCCATAATGGTCCCATTACGCTCGTAGGATATGGCAGTCACAGGTGCAGTGTGCGGTTTGAAGGCCTGCTTGAGACGGAGCTCGGCATCTCCAGTGCGACTCCGCCCAGCAACTGCACGGAGGCTTTTAGGATTATACAACTCCAACAGACGCACAACACCATCCTCAAAACCCACCGCCAACAGGCCCTCACTACTATTCACCTGCAGAGACCCATGTACAGTAAACGGAATATTACTTTTAAGAAAAGGCACACAAATCCATCCCTTTAAAAAAATATATCATAATATACTGACTCTTCATGTATTACATACACAATATATTACAAATATAATATTTGACCAGGGGTGTTTGAATGTTTAGATATACTTATCTATATATTTACATGCACATAAAATTTTTGGACATCTAAACATTTGTTATTAAAAACCTATTTAGCAAGTGGCGCAAGTGTTGGCAGGTTAGTGCAGAGGGGAATGTTTGTGAATACTGAAAATTACACTTCAGATCATTTTAATCAAGCTTTACAGTATTTTTTTGCACCCTTCAGACTTATTCGGTTGTGAGCTTCAAGGCCCTTCAAGCTGGAATAAACTGTTTCTGTGCTAGGTTTGACATTCTGAAGGGTCCAGCATTTAAGTTAAGCTTCTGCAGGAGCTTAACTTAAAACAATACCAGCCAACATCATCCACCAATCACATGTTGAAATGTGGACACCATAATACATTGGAATACACTGGAATACGAGAGGCATCAGCTATAAAATGTGTGAAAGGACGCACCTTGGGGGCCCAGATGAGGGAGGTTCCTCCTTTATTGTAGTAGTACGTTGTGAGTTCTTTCTTTGAGAGGAAGTCAAAAATCCTGACTGAACCTGTTAGACAGGGAGAGTGAGAACTCACAACAGATCTGTAATAATATACAATGAATACAATTTATATCTCAATATATGCATCATAAGAAGATACTGCAATTCTAATCTATGAATATACAGAGGATAAACCAACTGGACTGGCTTATTTCAAAAGCACGTTTTCTAGTAACTTCATATGCACAATAAAAACTGTTCAAAAACTGTCCCAACAAACAGCATTACATGCTATGAGACACTAACAGTAAAAAGCTTGTGGCACACCACAGGTTTTTTCCACTTGTCCAGTTATTTACTGCAGATTTAAATTATTTTTACAGAATGTTCTTACAAAGTTGTTGAGTGAACATTTATAAATGAAAATATATCAAATAAAACAAATTTCCTTTATAAGATGAAATCTGTAACAGTGCAGGTCTGACTCCTATTAACTAGTTGTTTGGTGATGCAGAGTCAAATTCTAGACTGTTCTTTAACCCACTGGCATTCACTTAATACCTTGTTAAATATCTAACACTTGTCTGGTGATCCACATTATAATTATAATTATATTAGATGGTTTTTTTATAGGTCAGTAGTGATAAAAATATGACTATTTCTGGCTAATAAAGTAACTCAACTGGTGTACATAATGTACATTTATTTGTGAAAATACTGAGGGTATTTTTAGTAACTATTCCATGAGTAACATGAAAATACAAAAAATCTCAGTGTGTGCAAACACATTTGGTAGTGTATAGTATTCTAACATTATGAGAACATGGGAACATATAATTGGACACACTTTTATGCATTTATTCCTTACATTACTATACCTTTACCTTACTAACTTTCCTTTAACACAGGTATTTTTAGCAGGTGCAAGGTAAATTAAGAATCAGTCAGTTTAACACTACTATTGCAGACATTTGGTTGAGCTATTTTTGTCCAAGGTAATATTGCTATTACTAAGAGTTGTCTCTAACTTTTTTTTTTTACGAAGTGTTGCTTCCAATCTAATTTCTTCACATAGGCACACAAAATGTGTGCTACAGAGAAGCCCTATAGCCTAATATATGTACTGTTTGACCACTAGGTGGCAGTAAGCAGTAGTTAAGGCAGATGTTTCTGTACAGTGCACAATATCCTATGTTACAGCCTTATTCCCAAATGGATTAAATTAATCTTTACCAATTCTACACACAATACCCTATAGGCACACCTATTTCTGGGCAGTTTCACCCATTCTTCTTTGCAGAACCTCTCAAGCTCCATCAGGTTGGATGGGGAGTGTAGGTGCACAGCCATTTTAAGATCTCTCCAGAGATGTTCAATCGGGTTCAAATCTGAGCTCTGTCTGGGCCACTCAAGGACATTTACAGAGTTGTCCTGAAGCCACTGCTTTGTTATCTTGGCTGTGTGCTTAGGGTCATTGTCCTGCTGATAGATGAACCGTCGCCCCAGTCTGAGGTCAAGAGCGCTCTGGAGCAGGTTTTCATCCAAGATGTCTCTGTACATTGCTGCAGTCATCTTTCCCTTTATCCTGACTAGTCTCCCAGTTCCTGCTGCTGAAAAACATCCCCACGGCATGATGCTGCCACCACCATGCTTCACTGTAGGGATGGTATTAGCTAGGCGATGACCAGCGCCTGGCTTCCTCCAGACATAACGCTTGGCATTCAGGCCAAAGAGTTCAATCTTCGTTTTATCAGACCAGAGGATTTTATTTCTCATGGTCTAAGAGTATTTCAGGTGGCAAATTCCAGGCAGGCTGTCGTGTGCTATTTACTGAGGAGAGTCTGGCCACTCTACCATACAGGCCTGATTGTTGGAGTGCTGCAGAAATTAGAAAGGTTTTCCTCTTTCCACAGAGCAATGCTGAAGCTCTGTCAGAGTGACCATTGGGTTCTTGGTCACCTCCCTGACTAAGGCCCTTCTACCCCAATCACTCAGAGTGGACAGGAGAGCAGCTCTAGGAAGAGTCCTGGTGTTTCCAAACTTCTTCCATTTACGGATGATGGAGGCCACTGTGCTCACTGGGACTTTCAATGCAGCAGCATTTTTTCTGTAGCTTTCCCCAGATTTGCGTCTCGATACAATCCTCTCTCTGAGGTCTACGGTCAATTCTTGGATTTCATGGCTTGGTTTGTGCTCTGACATGCACTGTCAACTACGGGACCTTTTATAGAAAGGTGTGTGCCTTTCCAAATCATGACCAAGCAACTGAATTTACCACAGGTGGACTGCAATCAAATTGTAGGGACGTCTGAAGGATGATGAGTGTAAATAGGACACTCCTGAGCTCACTTTTGAGAGTCATGGCAAATGCTATGAATACTTATGCAAATGTTTTATTTTGATTTTTTATTTTTAATAAATTGGCAAAAGTTTCAAACAAACTTTTTCACTTTGTCATTACAGGGTAGTGTGTGTAGAATTTTGAGGTAAAACATTAATTTAATCTATTTGGGAATAAGGCTGTATTGTTGAAAATGTGGAGCTCTGTGAATGCTTTCTGGATGCACTGCATGTAATGCTGTGTGTGTGTGTGTGTGTGGATGCTTACGATCCAAGGCAGTGGTGGCCATTAGATGACTGGTACCGGACACATCCATGCCCTTAATGGGACCAGCGTGAAACGTGAAAAGACACACCGGATCAAGCGTCTGTAAAACACACAAAGACACATAAGAACAAATGCACGTACATTCGTCCATAAAAGCTTGCATACATTTCTAAGAACACCTAGGAACCAGGCACTGGGTTAGAAGGAAAACTCACAATATTGGAGAAAGACAAGTCCAGCTTCCAGATTCCTCCATTAGAATCCTGCAGCACAACACACAAAAACACAGCTTCAAAAACATTGATAAAATACATAATCCAAAAAATAAATTTGATTATCATTAACCCATTGATTTGCCACAGCTCAGTGCAATAGGATAAGGGAAAACGCCACAGCACTTGTTTTGATTGACCTACAGTGATGGCATTTTGTGTAGTTAAATTTCAAATGGACTTCTAAAAGTGTCTACTTGTATTTCTTTAATTTAAATGTCAAGTGTCTGTTCACAGTAAAATTTGGATAATCTCTGATTGTGTTAGAAATCTGTGCTCCCACATAATCAAAAGACTTCATTTAATATAACAAGTGATACAATTCTTTTTAGTCTTAAAAGTGGAATAAAATCACCAGAGTGATGATACAGCTTTGGTGATCTGGAGATGACTGGGTGTTTAATATTTAGCAGAGAATAATGACATAATAAGTAAATGTACACACTTACCTGTGCATACCAGATAGCAGAGTCTGAGATGGTGCTCCTAACCATAGAGGAGAGGCTCACATTGCGGCCAATGATCATCTCATTCATGGGCTCAAGCTCAAACAGCCCACTGTCATCTACACTGTCCGCTGTATCAATGCTCTCAAAATCCCAGCTCTGCAACCAGACAGAGAGAGATGGAGAAAGAGAAATGTTTTTAATCACTTTTGGTAGGAACTAAACACTGCGTATGAGGAGCACCCAACTGCCAAGCCATCTAGACATAAGAGTCTCTCAGATCCGCACACTTGTCTATTTATCCTGCATCCAACACATCTATTTCAACTGACAGTTTACTTGCTAACCAATATATCCCACCTCTTGACAGGTGCCGTTTTAACTAGATGATCAATCTTCTTTACTTCACCTGACAGTGGTCTTACTGTTGGGGCTGATCAATGTGCATTGAGCTTCTAACAAATAAGAAGTAACTCACTCTGACAGCTCCGTCAGTGCCTATGGTCATCAGCTCTCCCTTGTCCAGAGCAAACTGCTGGATGGCCCCGCTGTGACAGGTGCGGCCCTCTTTCCGACAAATCTCCACTTTTATCAAACCTCCTTCCCAGAGGAGCATATTGCCCCACTCTGAACCTGAGACCACCTGAAAAACAGAGGTAGATTGACAGGATATATTCTGCCTGCTGAGTTTGTGTATGCAATGCATGTGCAGCAGACAAGAACACACCTTCCCATCAGGAAGCTCCACATATCCTTCTATATCTGTCAGAGCTGTTTTTCCGAACCTTCCCAGAATGCCTTGCAGCTTCAGACCCGTGAAGGTGTTTGCCATTTTCCAGAACCTGTATATTAAACAGAAAAGACAGACATTAGCACAGCAAAACAAGTGCAGCTAATAAGTAATGTATTATTTTAATTAGCACTGTACAACTGTGCATGCCTAGATCATGACCTAAAATTGACAAAGGTATGAATAAAAATTCTGAATTTTGTCTGTACTTATTTTTTTGTATAATTGTATGAGGCATGTGTGTGCTGATTTAGCTATGCAGTTCGCAAACTGATAAATTACACGTGTGTCTACGCTTACTTGATGTGTCCAGAGCCAGAGGTGGTGAGCTGTCCTGGGTTGTCTGGAGAGAAGGTGACTTTGTAGACATCCTGAGAGAAAGCTTTGCAACATAGCATCACCTGCTCCTGCCTCCAGTCCCACAGGGTCAGCATGTAGTCAGGGGCACTACCAACAGTAGCCAGCAGGGATCCCTCGCGGTCAAAATCCACAAAACTGTATGCCCGACCTGTACCTCCTGTTCATTGAAATTGTGAGGGAGAGGTGTGAGTGTAAGATGTTAGAACTGCATAAAATGGAAAAAATAGCAGACTCAAACACCCAAACCCAAAGACCCAAACAAATACAAATATTTTAATAAATAACTAATAAAAAATAATTTTGGAGATTTTTTTTTACTGTAGTACCTCGGAGGATCCTGTAGGGACGCAGTGAAGGATATTCATAAATAATGACGTTGGGTTGCTCGCCTTTCTCCGCCACAGCAACATATGTCCTGCTGGGATGAGGCTTCAGACACACAGAAAACCAGAAAGACAGTTTTACATCTATATGGCTCTGATACCTATAGCCATTCACTATATGTTACTAAATATATATTAACTAGTTGTTACATCATATATTATATCAACATCTTCAAATGTTAAAATAACAGTATTGTTATATTGCATATATAAACATTTCCCATTCATATAATCATAGGTTCATACTCTGGGCGGAACCTTTAGTTACAACAACAAAATAAATAAATAAATAAATAAATACGAATTAATCACTCCTGTTTACTGTTAAGATTACATCTGTAAACTGGGACAGCATTACCTTTTTTTTTAGAACACCTATTCCATTTAAAACCTATAAATATCCCTTCCTCAAACTGCCACTGTTCTAACAGAGACTGTAAGAGTACCATTATTGTGCCTATGCCACCTCCACTGCAGCTGCGAATGTAGCGCTGCTCTTTGGTGCAAATGTCCAGCAGGACCAGCACATTTCCAGCCACGAAGGCTAGAGTTTGCTCGTCCAGCAGCTGCAGGTTAGCCCTCCGCCTACAGTCATATCCAAACGAATGCCTGGCCTGTGGTTAAGGAGCTTCAACGAACTGTATCTGGAGATAACTTGCATGTGGAATATAAATGAGATTTTATAATTACAGGGATGATTCATTTGTATTGCAAGGATGAGTTTCATTAATTTGGTCTGAAACGCCATCCTGATTCATGTAAGAGTTCGATGTCTTTTAAAATTGTATACAGTTCATATATGGAAAGTAAAGAACTGTTTTGTAATATCACACATTATTTACGTATTTAGCACATTCATGTGAAGTTATAAGGATTGGTTCAGCCCCATTTGCGGTTTAAATGACATACAATACAGATCAGTCAATCAAAAGAGAGGTAACTTACATATGTCAGTCTTAAAGGAGCCTGTTTATTGTAAATATTATTACTATTCATTTACAGGCACCTTTCAAAGCAACCATTGGGGACTTTACAGAAAAGTGAGGTGGATAATTGATTAAAGGGGTTGAAAATGGTGATTTAAAAATGAATGATGGCTGTTTTTAGTGCATGAAACCACACATACTTTATAAGTTAACAGCAAAAAGGTTGAATGTGGGCTCTTAAAGAACATCTAATTATTTTGTTGCTACAGGACATTTTTAGCATGGCCTACTTAGCAAGAGGAGTCCTTAACTAAGATTCGGAATGATAAACTGGACCCTGTAACACAAGTCGCTCTGGATAAAATTGTCTGCTAAATGCATAAATGTAGGCAATGAGAAATAGACTGAAGTAGAAGATAAGCAGAGGTTTTGCACAGGATATCAAAGCTGCAGCAAATTCTGAGGGATGTTGGAGCCATCTGTAGTGAAAGCCCTGGAGTAGAGCTGATCATAGTCATAATACTGATCTTCTGGAATTCTTCTCTTCTCTTCCTCTTCTTCGTCTCCAGCACTCCCTTCGTTTGCTTCAACACCTTCAGAAGCAGCATGTTCTACATCAAAAGGATCAGGAAACAGCCAATATCTGTTATTTTGATAGAGATTAATACAGACTGAGTGAGGGAAAATCTTTATGTGAAGGAAATGTAAAAACCTTTTATTTCACTCGTAGGTGACGCCTCAGGCTCGGGCTGCTCATTTGGCTGTGGAGTGGAAGCTGTGAGCTTCTCAGCTTTTGGATCGACAGGCCCTCCTCCCGCTTCATGGGAGGAGTTCAGCTGTTCAGGTGGAAAATCTGGATGTAAAATAACTGAATAAACTTAGCAAACGTATAGCAAATGTATATCAGGCCAAGTACTTTTTGCTTTATAGTTAATTACTTCAAGACCATTTTAAATGCATTTGGATCATGACTGACAAGACAACTACCAGGCACATATCCAAGAGAGACTTAAATAAAGATTTTGGTCACATGTGAAGAAATATGATCTAGTTGGGTGTGTAAAAAATCATAACAAACCAAAAAATAAAGAAGTAAACTGAAAAATCCATTTGAGAGGAAAACATTAAAAAAAACGAAACAAACGTATTTTTAAAAATTATAAAGATTTTGGTGAATAAATATGAACTAGTGTGGGGTGTAAAAAATTATAACAAACCAAACAAATGGTTAACCTCCAAAAATGAACGAAGTACAAATTAGTTCGTTAATTTAGCTATATTTACGTGAGTGGACAAGTCAGCTTGTCTATTTAAACTTTAAAACATGGTTTAACCACGTTTTGTTGCAGAAAACATTTTAACTGCGTTTAATATTTATTTTTAAAACTTATTTTACCTCCTGAAGTCACTTCTTCAGTCATTTCCTCTGAAGGGTCCGATTTCGTTTGGGCTTGTTGCCTTAGCAACCCTTGGGACGCAAAGCACTATGGGAAACGCAGTTCATTTAGTTACTAACCCGTTTAGTTGGGTCTGATTTAGTCACTGAGAGAAATGTGAGATCTAAATGTGGTTCAGTCGGTTTAAAGTTAATTAGTCTTCTTAGTAACACGGACTGCTGTCTCTAAATTAATTTTTTACGAGTGTAAGCTTCTTTGCCTTGCGTTTAGGACTTTTTGTCCCTTTTCAGGTAGTTGCCGCTTCGAGGAAGTGGGTAAGTTACTGTAACGTCCTTTCTTGGGCATGCAAGTATCTGTTTACACTACAGGTACACAACTCAGTGACATTTAACATAATTAACGTTAGATGGTTTACATTATATAAGTTCACTCTCTCAGGGGTACCTAATGTTTTGTACTTTTATGTGAACCTTTATGTTCTTTAGTTGTAGTTTCTAGAGGTGGGTGGAGTAGACTCAAACCCAGTAAAAATACTTTTTCAAGAACAACAGTTAAAGTACGAAAGTAACGTTACTTGCTCATAAAAACCACTTTAGTCCTGAGTAACTTTTAGAACAGTGGACCTTAGTAGTACATAGAGCATCAATTAGTATAGCAGCTACAGTTTGTTAGGAGTTCTTTTTCTCACTACACTATATGTACAAAAGTATTGGGACGCACCTCTTAATTCTTGAATTCAGATGGCCCCTTACTTCCAGTGAAGGACAATCTTAATGCTTCAGCATACCAAGACAATGCCATGCTTCCAACTTTGTGGACGCAGTTTGAGGAAGAACCTTTTCTATTCCAGCATGACTGTGCTCCAATACACAAAGCAAGGTCCATAAGGACATGGCTGGATGAATTTGATGTGGAAGAACTTGACTGGCCTGCACAGACCTGAACCCCTTCCACCACCTTTGGGATGAACTGGAACGGAGATTACGAGCCAGGCCTTCTCGTCCAGCATCAGTGTCTGATCTCATAAATGCTCTACAGAATGAATGGACACAAATTGTGCAAAGGGGGGACTAATTAAAGTCCCTGTCAGGCGTCCCAATACGTTTGTCCATATAGTGTATATTGATGAAGACCAAAAGTGGGAGATGTGACCAGTCTTTAAGCACTACAGGAGCTGAACCAACAGAACCGAATGAAATTAGCATAATCAGTGACCGTTAGTGACTGAAATGTGTGAAAAGTATATTAGTTATGGTTAGGGTTACAAATCCACTCTAGGCTGAAGTAAATAATTTATCCAAAACCTGTAGCTGTGTAAATGCCATTCATTACTCTGTCTCCCTGTTTTCCTTGCCATTGCCTTTTTTGCACTTGCAATAATGAACAAACCATCATGCTGAAGCTGAAGTGTTCATGAGATCTACAGATGGCAGCGTCATCACTGATGTCTCAGGATTTAGGTGGGTACACTTTATTGCCAATTGTTTTAATGCTTCTGATATTTCATTACTTGCCAGAACAGGGTGTATAATGTGAAATAAGCACCCAGTCAACTTGCATTGGTTTGTTTTTTGTGACACATGCCTGAAATCCAACACCAGGGCCAGAACTAAGGCAGACAGTGAAGTCTCACTTGTTGGAGTCACAGAAGCTCCTGGTCTCGTCTTTGTACAACCTGGACCCGCTGCTGGACTGCGTCCTATCTGCTAATCTTCTGTCTCAGGAAAACTACCATGAGATCAAGGGAGAAAAGACACCGCAAAACCGGGCCCGCAAACTGCTTGAGATCGTCCAGGCTCAGATGGATGAAAGCGAGGCCACACGCTTCTTGGAGTGTCTGAGCGAATGCAAGCAGCACTACCCTCGTCTACGCAACTGGCTCTCAGCTGAGACAAGTACTGTATGGCTTATTTTGATCTCTCGTGTTAGGGGGGATTGATATGTTAAAAACATCACAATACTTTAATTATCTTTTCACAGTATGTGATATGTATCACCAAAGTAGTTTCCCAGTGATGGCTATGAAAACTTTCAAAGCTGGATGGAACAGGAGCAAAAATGCTGTAATAATAAAATAATTGTTAAAAATAGAGGAATTAAACTAATAGTAATTGCAAACTGAAGTGCTTTCCAATCAGCTTCTTGTTGTTATGCAGTTATTACACAGTGGTTGATTATAGGCTCTCTACGATTGGTCTAAGTCTATTTTTATGACACAGCTGTTCCGTGTTCTCAGAGCAATTTATGATACCTGACATATACTCAGAAAAGTGTTCTATGTTGTAATTTATCACAACACATATTGTGATAAATTACTCCCCCTGTGCTTTATGTTATATAAGAAATGTCAGTAATTACTTCCAGTAATCATGTTTTTCTCTTATTTAACAGAAACCCCAAGTGGACCTACAGGTTTGTCTTTCCGTACCCAGAGCTCTTACACTGAATTTCTTTAGCCATACAGTTAAGTGTCTGTACAGGTTAATATATGAACTTGGATTTTTCCCTGCAGAGCGCCAGCTGCGGTCCCAGTTTTATTCTCTGTGTGGTCGTCTGAGCTCCTCAGTGCTGCCGATCTCTCTGGCCCTGTTCTCCAGCAGCGCCTTGACACAGTTTGACCTTGAGCGCATCCAATCAGCACCCACCCCAACCCAGCAAACTCAAACCCTGCTGTCCATCTGCCTGTCGAAAGGAGAGAGCGCCTGCAGGAGCTTCTACTTAGCTTTGTACGACGAGGACCAGCAGTTAGCTGAGGATATGAATTGTGAGAACTTCCATACTACCTATTTTCTTGTGTTTTTTAAAGTAGTGTCGCAGAACAGTTCTCCAGGATTCCCAAAGGACTTTCAAAGGCACTCATTTAAAGTCATGTAACTTTCTAATGTTAATGTAATCACATTTTCTTTTTTCAAATTATTTCTAATGGTCCATACATCATGAAATGTTCTCACAGGATGTGTAAAGTTTTAAATAGAAATGTGAGAATAATAAAAGGTTGAGAGATGTATTTTGCATTCTTTTTTTATCAGTCAGTAGTATGGTGGAGGACCTTCCAGATCTGTCGCTGAAATGTGATTCTGATGCCAGCAGTGTTGCCATAGCGGTGGAGGAGACCAGAAACGCAGTAGGTCACCTGCCTTACTCAGGTAAATCATACGACTAGGTCACCTGCCTTACTCAGGTAAATCATACGAGTAGGTCACCTGCCTTACTCAGGTAAATCATACTGCATACTGTCAGTTTGGCACAGTGAAGTTAGTGGATGAAGCATGCTGGATTATTTTTGTAATTGATGCTGTTCCTCTCAGGGGTTCTGCAGCAGGTCAGGGGACAGCTGGGCGTAGCTGTGGGAGACGACGCCAGGTTCAATATGTGTGAGCTGGGGGTGGCACTGGGGCTGCCACGCCGGACAGTCAGAGAGTGTCTCCTGGAGGGAGTGAGCATAGAGGATAACCCTCAGCTGGAGGCTGTAGTGTCCCTGTTCATGGAGAAGACCCAGGACACTGATCGACTTCTCAGCAGAGTGGGAGAACTGGTCATTCAAAGTAGGTGGAAATCCTCAACACCGGAGCCTCGTATAAGGCTGATGTCTGGATGAATCACCAGACCTTTATCACCATCAACAATCTTTGTACGGAAAAACAAGCGTACTTGTCAAAACGCTTAACAAGATGTTCTGATTACATACACCACCAGTCAAACATTTTTGCACACCACAGGTACCACCTTTTACAGTAAACAACTGTAAATTCAAATATGTCAAATAAAACCAGTTTCCTTTATAAGATGGAAAGAACATGTAACAGTGCATGTCTGACATCTTATTGACTGGTTGTATGATGATTAGGGCTGTAACGATCGCATATCGATATCAAACCGAAATAGTGACACTCAGATTCATGAACCTGTGTCGCAGTGTGAGAAGGCAGAATCGCAACACACCCCTTCCAACTCCCGGAGTTACCCTTCCAGTCTTTCGCCGCTAGGGGGGCGGCACACCTCCTAATAAAACCTTTTTTACACAGTGATTGGTGTATTTTCACGTCAATTTCAGGCAGTTACCAATAGTAGAGGTTGTTACAATTCAAATGATTCCTCCCCCCTTGGCCTTATAAATGAAGGCCGGGACTGCTCTCAGGTCAGCAGAGTGCTCGCAGCGCCTCAAGTCTCTGGGTTGATCTTTTAGGCTGAAACAAAGGAAACAACACACAGAAGACCTAAGTCAGGATATTTGAGGACATTTGATGGGGATAATTGTCCAGCAAATAAGAATTTCAAAGGGAAATAGGAGCGACCATCCAAAGAGAAGCACTGGGGAGGCGCGCGTGTCCGAGCTGAATTTTTTTCGAATGTAAGCAAAAGGAAATGATGACACTTCGCTTTCTAAGTGTCTCTAAGCTGGCTGGTTGTAATAAAACTGCTGGGGAGTTTGTTTGTTTGCACTAATTCACATCCCATTGGTTAAATATATAACACATGTCTGTTGTTCCACGTTATATTTGGAGGCTTTTTGTAGGTCAGTAGTGATAAATGATATTCTGGCTAGTAAAGATACTCAAATGGTGGACATACTGTATTTGTTAAGTAGAAAACATGCAAATGTAGAAAATCTCAGTGTGTGCAAAAACTTTTGACTGGTAGTGCACATAAGGAGCAACATCACTCATTATCATCTGCAGGGGTGCAGCTCTCTGAGAGGGGCTGCTTGTCCCTGAAGCTGCTCCAGGAGGCTGAAGCTGTTCTACGCAGTGGCAGCCACAGCCACCTACACACCTGGGACCACCTTCATGATCAGGAGCACCTACACACCACTGACCATCTGCATGCTGGGGAGTACAGGGAGCAGTGCCAGGTGTGGGCTGTCTTCAGCTTCCTGCTCCAGGACTGCCTGGCTGAGGCTGTGGAGGAGCCCGAGGTGAAACCTAACAGCAACAGTAAGAGTGGGTGATATTTCATATATGCCATACTGCTTAAGGTTTTTTTTTGTTTTTTGTTTTTTTGTTTTTGCTTAACCCTCTGGGCCTCCTCTGGGCCATTTTTGTCCACTTCACTCTCTTTTTTTTGACCATTTTATCTGTGTTAAT
>JBBPCY010027547.1:0-14379 GCA_037974405.1 Brachyalestes nurse | reverse complement strand
GTATTAAATTAGTATACTTTCTAGTACACTACAAGTACATGGTCTGTATACTTGCTATACTTATACTTATACTCAAGCATACTTAATAAAATGACCAAGTATACTACTTTTTGCTAAGGGTTGTATTGCTTGCTACCTAAGGCTTGCCTGCTAACTAGATAATTCAGCTTTTTATGGCAGTTTTTTTAGTGTTGTACTTGCATTCTTTAATGTTTTGTTATTGTTTATTTAGGCAGAAAATGGCGTGCGCTGGAGGCGGCCTTGTTTTATAGGATATGAAAATGTTTTACAGGTACTACGATCCTTAATAGTAGGGCATGCTGGTGACTTTAATAAGCTGTGGTGTGACACCACTTTGTGCAATAAACCTCATATTATTTATATACTGGGGACATAAAGGAAATGTAGACATGCGAGAGTTTAATTATGATTACATTTTTAAAGAAGTAATAATCCCTCTCCTAAAATCTAAAATAGAAGAATAATGGACACTTAAAGTATTTCTTACTTTGCATACTGCTGTTTTTAAAGAGTCCTTGAGTAATTATTTGAATGGACTTGCAAATGTGATGTTACAGTGTGGGAGCTACTGATTTGGCCCTTCCAGTCAATATTAAGACAAGTCATCCCTATTCACCACTATACATATTTGAGAAAATTATTAAACTTGTAAATTCATGCCACCTTTTAACTACAAATATTCGGCTACATTTTCACGCTGTTATGTGATTTAAAATGCTTCCACACGTACACAGGGGACTTATGGGTGGGTGGAAGATGGGCATTTAGCTAAGCTAAAAGACTATAATATTCAGAGACAGGCTTTAAATGCAAACCTGCACTGAATAATTCAACATCCAAACTGTCACATCCAAAGTAAAAAAATATGTTGTTACTTAAGTTATTATTGCAAACCCTAAGATCTGTTTAATCTAAGTATGTCAGAGGCATTAGCTTGATGCTAACATAGCAGGCAAATCCCTGTGTGTTATCCTAGCAGGACAAACAAGTAGATAAAAGCTCTTTACAAGGCTAATTAAAACGATTTCTGCATTAAACATGTTAACGAGCCTGTGAATGCATGTGGTCTTCCGGCGCAAACAAGCTTTAAAGGTCGAATATGGTGAATTTATACTGAGCTTTGCAGCAGCAGAAAGGCCACGCCCACTGTCCCGCCCCATCTTTAAAAGCAGCCAATGAGAGCATAAGTCACAAAAAAACAGACAAATAACACAAAAACATTCATACACAGATTGTATTTGTAAGCATTACATTTATTCTTATTTTTTAAGTATTATGATTATTGTTGTTATTATTATTATTGTTGTTGTTGTTGTTGTTAATGTTGCTTTTTCAAAGAGCACAATCCCATTAAATTGTAGTCAAATATGGTTCCTTTAAGAGGAACTCAAACACAAGTTTGTGAAGAGTTATTTTGCTAATGGCAAATGTGATCAATCTAGGAATTATTCAGTTTTATTCTAAAATATTTCTATGAAAAAAATGTAAAAATAAATTTGTAGGTCACAGTGCTATGTGGTGCAGCTGTATGGCATCATGCTAATGGTGTGTGATCTTTTAGAATCTGACAAGACCAGGCCAGAATTCCCAGCCTGTCTTGTTAGTTAAGAAAAAATATATACTACTGGGATTTAGTCAGCAGCAGACTATTACCTTACAATTTCAATTTACCGTAGAAATTAGTAAAATTCCAGTTATATGTTGTTTGTGGTGCACAGACACACATAGGCTGTGACGGGGAATGTTCTTGAACAGCCTGTAATCAAAGTAATTTGGCCCCTTATAGTCACGCCTGAACACACAACACCACAGCACACAGTGTGAACAACGTGAAACTCTTTCTATTTATTTAGCCCATTCTCCAACTGTAGCAATGAGCAGCCATCAGACCAGTGTCTGAGGTAGGGGGGTTGTACTTTAGTCAAGGGAACCTCAGTGTTGCCATTGGCAGTCCGGGGATTCAAACCCACAGCCTTCCGATCACACTCCCTAACCACCAGGCCACGAGCTACCCCATGAAACCAGGAGCATGAAACATGTTTCTTGGTTTAAGACTGCTAACTGTGGGTGGGGTTGTAGTTCAGGCTACAAATGTGTGTAAAAAACAAAATATATATACTTACCTCAGGAGGCACAACAAATACAGGTATTTCCAACTATCACCAGCAATAAACAGTACATCCAGTCTCAGCCTCGCTAGGTTAGTTAGTGGGAAGTCTAACCCCTCCTTTCCCTGCATCACAACGGAGAGCAAACGGTAAAAACAGTTTTACAATAAAATATTAAAATATTGAAACCATCTCCAAAAATGTAGACAATGCATTTCTCCTTTATAAGTTTAAACTGCACCTTAGAAATAGGTTAGAAATACACTATATGGACAAAAGTATTGGGACGCCTGACCATTCCACCAACAGGGACTTTAATGACATTGCATTCAAATACATAGATTTTAGTATAGAATTGATCTTCTACTTGGGCTCAGCCCAAACCCTGAAAAGGTGTATCCCAATACTTTTGTCCATATAGTGTCTCCAGTACACACAGACGTTGCATTTCTCCTTTGCGTGTTTAAACACCTTGGTCTTTTGCACCCTCTGCAGGTTAGAAATATTTCCCTTCCCGGTGAATCTATGATTGTTTAATGTGTTGTTCAGTAGGGGGCGCCCTCCTCTGAGGCCTGATGTTTGTTTCCTCTCAGACCAGGGATTGGTGCTGGAAGAAACTCTCCATCGCACCCAGTTCAACGCATCATTCAGTACATCAACTTTAAAACGGGGGTGATTATGTTAAAAGCTGCTAAAACTGCACTATTCTACCTTATAAATGTAAGCACTTCTATTGGACTTATTTTTTTATCATGTTCTTGTGAAACACATTGGGTGACATTGTGTGTATGATAACGTGCTATATAAATAAACCTTTTCCCCTCCACTCATTTCCCTCCAAAACATTGACTGTGAGCAATATACAGGATCCATTTTCAAGTAATTTCATTATTATTTTTAAGGAGAATCAATCAGTGAGAATGTCTGTTTTATAGGCTTAATTACAACGCTAATTTGAAAATTACTAGATTGTTCAGGAATGAAAACGAGCTAAATTGATTTTATGGAGTGGGCGTGGCCACGGAACAGGGTTTCCATGGAGACCGTATTAACAGCCTCAAATGTAAACAAGGACCAAGCGGTTATCCATCATGTATTCTTCAGAAGAGGTTTTTAGTAATTAATTTAGTAACTGGAACGAATTCTATTCTTTATCCTATTCGCCAGAATATAAGGGATTATTATTATTGATAATCTCTTTCCTCCTGGTTATGGAGCTGTTCGCCCACCAAGTTGCAAAAATGTTACGTCAGCTGTTTTCTCTTATTTATTCTTATTTATGTCTCATCATAACAGACAGCCTCTGAAAAATGGGTGACGAAGAAAAGAAGAGTTCAGATACTCTGAGAAAAGGGTGACTTAATTTACACTGTTGTAGTCAGATATCTTATTGTAAGTATTTTTTTATTCTAGGATCTAGGAACGTAGTTAGGATAATTTGAATATGGAAGAGTGATGTGACAGCCCATGATCAGAAAATGATTAATCTGAATATGCACACAAAAAAACGACTTCTGCTTTCTGCTTTCAGTAAATGTCCTTTAATGACATGGCCTTCTCTGAAGTGTCAAAAGGTGAGCTTACATCGTCTTAATAAATGACATTTGTTAACATGTGATTGTTGAATGAAGACTACTATCAGCATCATTCTCATACCCTTTAATTTAATGTATTCTTTTGCACATTTTAACCTCCATATGATTCCTGAAACCATAAGAAATCTAAAACCACTGGACAAAATGACCAGAAGCACATACACTATATGGACAAAAGTATTTGGGACACCTGACCATTACACCAACGGGGACTTTAATCACGCTGCATTCAAAATCATAGACTTTAAAATGGAGTTGGTTCTCCCTTTGGTGCTATAACAGCTTCCATTATTCTTGGAAGGTTTTCCACAATATTTTGGAGTGTTTCTTTGGGAATTTGTGCCCATTCATTCTGTAGAGCTTTTATGAAAAGGTCTGGCTCGCAACCCCAGTTCATCCCAAAGGTGTTGGATGGGGTTAAAGTCAGGGCTCTAAAATACAACTTTCATTGACTAAAACTAGACTAGAATGTCATCAGTTTTTATTGACTAAAACCTGACGAAAATAGTTATGGATAATTCTAACTAAAGTAAGACTAAAATGCTCAGACTTTATTTGACTGAAACTTGACTAGACTAATAATAATAATAATAATACATTTAATTTATAAAGCACTTTTCAAGATACCCAAAGACGTTGTACAATTTTGAGTAGACAAAGAAAATAGAGCATTTTGTTTGGCTACTCACACTTTAATTTTTTGTGTTTATGCTTGCTTTTTTCTCCTCCTATAGTATTGAAAATAGTATCGAGTACTGAGTACCATCCTTAGTGTCGGTATTGAGTTTGAAATTTCAGTATCGTGACAAGCCTAGCACTGTGGCACAGTCATGCTGGAATAGAAAAGGGCCTTCCCCAAACTGTGTCCACAAAGTTGGAAGCATGACGTTGTTCAAAATGGTATTAGGATTGGTATTACTTTGGTCCAAATTGTGTTTTACTGTTACAATGTGTTGATATTAGTTACTCTGGATTAATTATTTGGGTTCACATGAGTAAAACATGGGATCACTATAATTGCTTTCTTTTAGTTGACATCTTTTGGGAATAATTTTGCTAATGTAACATCTTTAACTCATGTACAACCAACTGAAGCATTTTAATCATGTCATTTCAAAGAGGTACATTTCATCACTAATTTAGTATATGTCTTATTTACTAGCAAAGATTAAAGATGAAGCAAAGCACCTCCAGAGAGCCAAGCAGATCCTACCAGACTTGATATTGCTCCAGTCCTGCTCCCGTTAGTGGAGAATCTAACTGACGATTATGCACTTTCTGATTTATTTTTGTGTCAGAAATTTCTGTATTATTTGTGATAATATGCAAATGTACAAAATGCTTTTCATCAAATGTGCTTTAAGGCAGTGGAGATCTATCCACATTGTTAGGTACTAACATTTAGTGGGGTGTTTTCATATATTTAAAGACATTTTTGTGCTGAAAAGATTATTTTCTTTGCTTATCTTTAAATTACTCTGTTTTCTTTGGTTTACTCAGGAGACAAAGGCCATTATATCTCATAAGAGTTCAGTGATTGTGGACATTGTCGCTGAGGCATCTCTGATGATTCTTCTGCCAGCTCTGGAAGAAATTCTAAGTGTGGATTTAAGGTCAGTGCTGTGTCAAGATGTACCACAAAGCTCTCAACACGAAGCAGGTGAATGGACAAAGAATGTAATCAACAGTTAATCCACAAGGTAAACTTTCACTCCATTAGCGAATGACTGTAGCTTTCTAGGCATTTTTCTTGCTAGACAGGCTGTGATGCTATGTGACTGCTGTTTAATCCTGCAAAATACTATTTCGAGTCATTCTGTAAAGACTGGGTTATATGGGGTAATTTGAAGTGAATTACAAAGATGAAGAACTTTCATATAATACGAAGATCATTTGCCAGTTCAAAGCTGATGCTAGAACAGTACCCGTCATGTGAAAGTCCTTTAAAGTTTTAAAAAGGTTTAGCATTGTTTGGATCTCATTAATAAACATGTTTCTCTACAGCATTTAACTTTTTTAGAGAACCAAAATGTGTTCTTTCTATGACACTGTTCAGTATAACAATCGCTTGTGTATGTATTATATTATATTTAAGGTCCCAAACATCTGCTTTGGAGAAGAGACCTCTGCAAGCCATGTTTGGTATTTCTGAAGACTTCTGAATTCTGAACAGTGTTAGGGGAAGCATTCAGTTGTCCATGTGTGTACTGTACTCTCAGGTTTCATTAAGATCTCGAGATGGCGGCTGATATAGTGAAAGAAGTAGTGCACCAGGTCAATTTAGCCTTGCAGAGATTGCATCAGGATCTTCCTCACCACTGCACTGTTGGCAGAATTCCTTGGCCGGCTCTCAAGCAGCAGAAAAAGTGATTGGAAATGTTTAAGCCATGTTGAGTTCTGAATATAGTGGAACAGACAGTCCAGCGTCCGTCCCTGTGGATAAGAAAACACAGACAGACCTTGTGATTGCAGATGTCATAACTGGAGTACTTGACACATACTAGAGTTGCCTGGACGATCACAAAAGAAATTTGAGGAAATTCTCTCTACTTTAAAAGACAAAGATGAGCTTTTGACCTCCGGAACATCAGTTACAGACACTTTCACAGGTGATTTAGGTGTCCCTAAAGGGAAGGATGACTTTTGTGGTCAACATTCATTAAACAGCCCAGAAAGAAATCAACAGCAAACTGCAAGTAGTACAAGTTCAGAACCGGAACAGGCTTCTTTACGAGTGCCTATAATTAAAACTCTTTCCAGTGAGAGATTTCATATAAAAGCCAAATCAGCCATAAGTGAGCTGCTGGTGACTTCTGTAAAGAGCAGTGAATTTGTTTGAAGATCAGGTTTCGATGCAAGACCGTTTAGAACCAACCTTTCAACGTTTGGATACTGCATCCTCAGGAAGTGTTGAACATTTTGTTGCAGGAGTTAAGGAATCACTTACCGACTGTTATAATGGAGCTCAGGAGCGTACAGATGTCACAAAAGGCAAAGAGAAAGCCTCAGAATCCCAGATGAGCACCACCCAAATGGAATACTACACTGGAAGAAGAAATACAGCTGCATATCCGGTCAGCTGCATTTATCAAAGAGTCTTGGCAGATGTTTTCCAAAGAATTTCCAGTTTTGGGAGTAGCAAAATTCCGTTGAAATGTGCAAGACTGAGGGAGATGCTACACTACGATTATCTGTGCAGAGAAGAGGAAGAAACGGAGACAAGAGTGTCTACTGTTGGAGACTAGACCTCTCCAATCTCTCTGGAGGCCAGCAAGATTATTAATAATGGGATGACTGATCTTATGGATTTTATAGGTGAAAATGTTCCTTCAAGAGATGAATTCCTGGCTTGTGATCCAAGGCCTTAGTCAGCCAGGGCTTTTCCAGTAAGACCTTTCAGACATATGTGTCCAAAGGCATATGTGAAAAATCAAGCCCTTGCAGTAGTAGTGAACATCTGGCATCTTTGTCATCAGAAATCGTAGAGAATTTCACCAGTGAAATTGAGCAATCACTGGGTACCATCTGTAAAGGACAAAGAATCTCAGAAAAGAGTAGCAAGAAATGTTTAGCTCCTGAAACTGAAAAGTTAATTCTTTCATTCTGAATACAGTGTTTCCGTTACTGCAAACCAGATTTATGAGAAAGTTCAGAACAGTACAGCTGCATTTTTCTCATGAGTTTCTCAAAAGAGTGTAATTAACTTAAATTCTCTGGATGGTGGACATCTCCAGAGCTGTCAACCACTAGTTGCTGATGAACAGAGAAAGCTCATCGATCTTGATGTCTGCACAAAGAGTGTTCTTAACAAAATTCTTGTGGCTATTAAAACTGAGGAAGAAATTGAATCTGAGGGAATGACCACAAGGGTTACACATTATTTAAAAGTGTTTTGTCTCACCTTGAAGCCAAGTCTCCTTCAGACTCCTCTAACCCATTTATGCTTGAGAGTTCAGTAGCATCAAGCATTGACAAACTCTCTGATCACAACTGTCAAATGAAAGCGACCAAGCAAGTAAATGAAATACTTTTGAAATCAAAGGGTTCTGATGAATCAAATTCACTGACTGAACTCAGCGGTCAAGGATCACATTCTGGTGACACTGCTGCCATAGCACGTGACTTAGTTGGTGCAGTAGTTGAGGGTACCAAGAAATCTTTACATTCCATTAAATCTCAATTGCAGCAACCAGGAGCACAAAAGGAAAAGAAACGGCGCTGTAGGTCTTGCCACATCATCAATAAGTCAGGTTCTTGGATCCAGTCATTCAAAGCTGGAACATTAAGAAGTAGGACAAAACTTATCAGAGCACCTACTGACTAGAGATGTTTTGTCTAGCATGCTGGAACATGTTGAAGATGGCCTCTCAGAAAGCAAAGAGAAATTTGAAGGACCAACAAGGTCAGCATCCACTAGGACTTCAGAATCCTCAAAGAGCAAAACAAATTCCTCTCAGGAAGGATGCTAGCTAGCACAAGCTAGCATATCTGAGTGTTATCGCTCTATAGCTTCTATAAAGACAATGATGAGTAACATTGTCGAAACTATTTTTGGGATGTCTGATACTAAGGACATCCGAGGCACCTCCTCTACTATTCCTCTGAATCCTCTGAAGAAACTGTCTGCAGGGATCAGTGTGTCTGAAACTATTCTTCATGCATCAGCAAGCCTGAAGCATGCCAGCTGGTGTACAACTTTGCAGAAGAATGAGTTAAGTATCTTCTCCTACATTGTTGACCGTCACTGAACCCTGATGTGGTCGGTTTCTCAACTGATAAGCCCAAAGATGACATTCTAATGCCACGTTTTATAACCCAGGGTGACCTAAATGAGTCCCAAGATTCATTAAAGTTATTCGAAGACATTGTAAATTCGTTGTCCAAAACTGTAGCCAGCCGGGTTATGGAGATGCTGTCCACAACATCAGTCTTCCAAGAGGGATGCAGCAGTGAAAGAGTTGATATTCTTGTCCCCACTGTCCCAAAGTCTGATAAAACCTTTGCTGAATCAGGTGAAACAGACAAAATAGCACATTCACTTTCCCAGATTCAGCTTGATGCTTGCGATAACGGGCTCACTGGTTTGTGTACCATAATCATGCAGCGACTATTAACCAAAATACACAAAGAATATCGCTTTAGTTCTGCTGACATATCATTCAAAGCGCAAAAACTCTAAATTCTCTAAACTCTAAAAGTCTAAATTCTCAAGCCGTTCTGGATGTGAGACAATGCAGACCTGTCAACAAGACAAGAAAATGCATCTGGTTTATCGAGCAATGTACATGAACCGTGAAGAAGAATATGGAAGAGCTCACCTACTTCAAAAAGCCATGGACTCACAGGATTGCACATTTGACAAGATATTGTCAGAAACCTAAATGTTAAAACGTACGTTTTACTGGTGGAATAGACTGTTGCCTAATTTCTTGTGTGTCTAGGTACTGAAAAATATTCATATACTTCATTTTCTTCTGCACGGTTCAAGACATCAGCAGACATAAACTGCACCACAATAGCAAGTTGGCTGTCGTTTGCTCAGTAATAAAAATTAAACATGTTGTTTGTCATTTGCATAGTTCTAATATGTTACCTCATATGTTCATCCGTTAATAAGTTGTGTTATACATTTTTCTTATTATAAACATTTCTTATATAACAAACCGACAACTCACTTGTACACCTACCTCATGTGAATCGTTCTCAGCCCAGGAGAGATACTGACCTGTGTGTGTGTGTGTTGCACAGATTGCCTAACACACAGCTGTACTGCTGCAGTTTCTTAGTGGCCTAAATGTACTTCAACTAATGTACTTCATATGTGAGGTAATTAATTCAACCTTTTTGAAAAATTATTGATCTGTCTTTCCCAAGGGTGTCAGTAATATATATACATATATAATACATATATGGATATAATACATATATGGATATATGGAAATCAATTCAGCCATGACTAGCCATGTTTAATCAGCAATACGTTGCAGAAAAAAATGCACACTATGCCAGCTATACATTTTGTGACAATGTTACGTTTGTTATTATTGTATTTTAAAAAGACCAAAATATGAATATATGTTCCTCTTCATTTCAGAGTTATCAGTGTGGCTCATGGTATGACTGTATTATTATTATAATAATTTAAAACGTTTATTTCAGGATCCCCCAGGTGCAGGTTTTTGGTTAAAGGCTAGTATACAAGCTTTAAATGCGATTTCTGGGTTTAACAGAAACAATAGCTCAAAGTTTCTATCAAAGTTTTCTATTCATATGAGAATGTCATACCTAAATAACAGATACTAAAAATACCAAAACCCAAAAAAAATTATCTGTCCTGTTAAAACAAGTAAAAGAACAGTCTGCCTTTGGACACGTTTGTCTTTAAACAAGTATTTCTGCAAATTTAAATGGCTAAATGTAAACATATATATTAGATAGATAGGCAAAAAAGTGGAATTCATTTAGCCATTTTCTCTCTTCTTTTTCTTCTGTTAACATTTTTAAAAATAATAATAAAAAACATAATAACAATATAATTATTATAATTGTTAATAAAAACAACAACAATAATAATAAAAATGATAAACATAATAATAATCACAATAATAGTAACAATAATAACAACAATAACAATAATCATCATAATCATAACAAAAAACGGAGGAGAGGCACGCAGGTTTATCTGATTTGTGTTGGTCGCTTTCCCCCCCTACCTGTTTTAAATTTTAATTTTATTACCAGGTCATTTATTCTGGTTCTGGTGACTGGTGTCTCTGTTCTTGTTGCTGTAAGTCTCAGTAACATAAAGGGAAACGCTTCGAAACGATGATGTCATCTCCGCGCGCCTGTGCGGCTCTGAGCTGAATGGAGTTTGGAGCAGTTTTAGTGTTAGCTGTGAAGAGATGACTGCTGTGGAAAGGGCTCTGAAAACCCATTTCGGGTTCGACAAGTTCCGCTCCTTGCAGCAGGAAAACGTGGTGAAGGCGGTGATTAAAGGTAAGAGGTGTTTTCGTTTAAAACCAAAAGAAACTAGCTTTTTTCCCCGAGTTCCCTCTGATCTTCGGTGTAAACAGAGCCTCTAGCTAACACCAGAATCTGCTCTCTGCATGACAAGTAAAAAGTTTGGACAAAAGTATTGGGACGCCTGACCATTCCACCAACAGGGACTTTAGCGACATTGCATTCAAATACATAGACTTTAATATGTAGTTGGTCCCCCCTTTACAGCTAGAAGGCTTTCCACAAGAGAGAGAGAGAGAGAGAGTGTGTGTGTGTGTGTGTGTGTGTGTGTGTTTTGCTATAACACACACACACACACATGAAGTGGTGATGTGATGTTGATGTGCTTTTTCTGATTAGAAATATTTTCATATCATATTTTACATTCAGTGATTAGTCAAAGATGTTGCATGTTGCACTGTTCTGCAGTATGAATTTTGTGAAGTTATTGCAGTAGCACATTATCCATGCCTTGTCATCCATAGTCCTGATTATCTTTGTGAACTCAGGTGACCGGGATGTGTTTGTGTGCATGCCAACTGGGGCAGGGAAGTCTCTGTGCTACCAGCTGCCGGCAGTGCTGGCCACAGGAATTACCTTGGTCATATCTCCTCTGATTGCACTCATACAGGTAAACTCTTCTTTTTTTTGGTGGCCTGCGATGCTGCACATACAACTGTCACAGAAGATCAATTTTCTTATATGAGACCATCCCAAGTGTGGTTAATATCCACCGGGGCAGATTCAAAAAAAGCTCTGCCTTTTCTCTTCTGTCCTTTTTCAGGATCAAGTAGAGCACCTTAAGGAACTTAACATCCCAGCATGTTCCATCAATTCGAAGCTTGCTGCCAGCGAGAGAAGGCTGATTCTGACTGACCTGGAGAGCGAAAGCCCTCGACTCAAACTGCTGTATATCACTCCTGAGATGGTGGCGTCCCCCTCTTTCCAGCCCTGCTTGAGCTCATTGTGCTCGCGGGGGCTGCTGTCCTGTCTGGCGGTGGATGAAGCCCACTGCGTCTCTCAGTGGGGGCATGACTTCCGGCCTGATTACCTGAAGTTGGGTGAGCTGCGTGCCCGTCTGCCTGGAGTGCTCTGCATAGCCCTGACAGCCACGGCACCCAAGCGAGTGCAGGAGGACATCGCCCGCTCGCTCAGGCTCAGATTACCCATCACCTTCAGTACACCCGTATTTAGGAAGAACCTAAAGTACGATGTGATCTTTCGAGATTTGCTGCCCGACGCATACGTTCATCTGCACGCCTTTGCTAAAGAAGCTCTTGGTGGAAGCACAGCAGAGAAGGTGAAACACAGTCCTTCCCTCCTTTTATGATTGTCAAGACATAGTAAGTAGTTATGCACCAATTTGGATTCCATTTATGCCTGTTAACCGGTAATTAACACCTTACAGTGGCTGATACAGTCTAACAGTCTTATCCAAACCCATTCACAACAACGTCTGAATAGCTATAACGGACGCTAAAAGATATAGAGATTTTTCTTCACTCTCCTCTGTGAAGCTAGGTGTGTCCTCAGTCACTCACCTCTTAGCTGAGACAAAATCCTTTGTTGTTTAGCAGGTTTACCTAAATTGTGTAGGATATGCAGTGTATTTTATACATCAAATACTGTGATACCTTATTAAGCCATTAGTCCTGTACGAGACTTGTGTTAGCCTATGAATGTTTCATTTGTGATGTAGCTTGAGTAAATTGGTATAGTTTTCTTATTCCTGTTAAATTTCCTGTCGGTAAATTAAATTACAGGGAAACTCAAGAGTGACCAGCAGGGGCCATTGTAGAGTCTAGATGGACAAAAAGTATGTTTGCTCATTAAACAAGGCTCCAGGAGGACACTGACCTAATGATCAGTAACAAATGACTTAAAAATATAGTCTGTCAACATGGGCTTTACGTTGTGTCAATATTTCATGATGAATGAACCTCACATGATGGTGTCTCTGTGGGTACTAGAGGTTTTTTTACAACAATAATAACTCTTTAAGCAAGAATTACAATATCCTCCTGAGACCTGGCCCATTCTTTTATGTCCTTTATAATGGACATTTTGTTCACCTGTATCTTCCTCATCAAGCCCTATAGCATTCTGTAGAGGACATCCTGGGCTTTCCAGTGATGTGTCATGTGATGGGTTTGCATGCTGGGAACAAGGACTGCAATGGCAAGATGTACATAATAGGCACCAAATGCAAAATGTTCCTCTGAATAACCCAAAAGAAAACATGCGTCCAGGTCTATCACACCTAAAATGTCCAGAGGATGTTCTATGACTTATAATTCACTGTTGAACTAAAATACATGTTTCGCTGTCCTTGCAAGCAACAAGCGACAGAAGAGTGATACAGAATTTTATTGTTTTGATCAAATCGAACGTGTTCTTGGGTAATATCACCTTTTTATTGTTGTCCTCTACAGTGGACATGCTGGGAAATTAAAATAAAAAATATATTCAAAGAAATTTAAATTATAAGGTGTTTTTTTTAGGCCCAAATAGATAGAAAATCACACACAAAACAAATTGTAAGACACTTTACTTCCGTTCTCAGGAGGATATCATTATGTCATTTTTGCACAATCTCAGTTTCCTCTTTTACAAACATCTTTGGACATATGGATTTCTAAATCAAGTTTTAACTGCTGTAGATAAAAAACCCCCACACGGTTTACATTATGGTTTTTCTTCATGTTTATAGTATTGTTATTCATTATCTGCTGTTGTTGTCAAATATGTAAAAAAGATGTTTTAGTTGTTCAGCAATATTGTAAAATGAGATCAAAAACTGAAGCCTTCTCCTTTAAACAGCCATTTGATACTATTCTGGGAAGGCTTTACTCAGACTTTTGGAACGTTGCTGTAAGAATTTGATGGAATAAAGCCACAAGGCCATTAGGGAGGTTGGTTGATTAATTCTGGTTCAGTTTCCCGTTCTAAGGGCCGTTTTTTGGTTCTGATACAGTTTTTTTTCCCCAAGCGGTTTTTGAGACATCTCTATTGTGCAGCAGCACAGTTTCTGAAGCAGTAATGCAGGTCTAATGCACAGTGGCTTAACTCCAGTATTTCACAGCAAGGTGATTTTCTGTTTAAACCTTTTTTTTGCATCAACATATGAAGAGCAATTTGTCGTAAGAACTGCCATTACTTCCTCCGGAGGACAGTAGCAGGTGTTTTGTTCTATATTTGGTTCGTCTTTGGCAAGTGTAAGCTGTGCTGTGTTTTTTGGGGCACAGGTTTCTTCCTTCCTGACACTACAGTTGTATGCAGTCTAACATCTGGTTCATGCAAAACAGTGTTCGGTGTATCATGACGTGTCTGTAAATAGCACAGGGTTAACCAGGGCTTCACACAAATTTGTGTTCAAGAATTTTGTAGTATTGGGAAACTGCTAGTGATGTTATTTATTTATCTATTTTTATAATCAAAAGTAGTTCTTTCAGCTGAAATTAGGTTTAGGCAATATTCTGTGTTCAAAATGTGTTGTAGATCTATCAAATGATAAAACCAAATGTTACAATCTAAAAAGGAAAAAAGATGGAAAAAAAACCCAACAAAAGTCTGTTCTCCATAGGGGTGGGCGATATAACCAAAATCTTCTATCACGGTAGAAGCAATTTTCTACCTCGATAACGATATATATCACA
>JBBPCY010027499.1:0-14380 GCA_037974405.1 Brachyalestes nurse | reverse complement strand
AAGCAATATGAAACAACGTATTGCAGGTCACCACAAGGTCCTGAACACCAGCATCACATAAACACACCAATTATGATTATTAAAATGGTGGGACACCCAGCATGACTAAGTTGGCAGAACCTAGAGTTTGGATAAAGAATACTGACACCAAAGACATACCTTCAATAGGAGGATATGAAATGTTTGAAACCTGATACACTTAAGCTTATTGCAAGTTATGAAAGTGTCTGACCACAGACCCCTGACTCAGCAAGAACACAGCCCAGCCTCTCCAGAACCATTCAAACATGTACAATCACCCCTGCATCAGAATGGTCAAAATGGAAAGAAGCGTTTACTTATTCACTGGGCCTGGGAATGGAGTTCGTCTTGGACAATGGTCCTGGCTTGGAAGATGGTGGCGGTGCATCTGGCTTGGGCGGACGAGAGTCTTCGGATGGAATGGAGGCCTTCGAGTTGGTCAGGACGTCTGGTTCCTTCTTGAAATGCGGGAAGTGTGTGTCTCTGAGTGTGGATCCTGTCCTTTTGTGCCCAGGTGAGAGTCCCTTATTGACCTCCTTCCGCTTGGCCCTTGGCCAATCAGAAGCCAGTCCAGGGCAACAGGCCCCCCTGCCCCCTGTGTGAGTGGCGGGGTGGGGGGGGTGGTATATGTGTGTGTATATGTGTGTGTGAGACTGTGATGAGGAGGTGTGAGGGGGCTTGCATGATATCTTTTTTTTAAATTCTATTTCTGCATCGAGTCACGATTCTAAAGAAAATGACTATCCTATTTATGGTTGCCTATTGACACTGAATCTTTTGAAATCAAACACGACCAGGAAAAGAAAAAAAGAAAAGAAAAGAAAGGAACTCATAGATGTTCCTGACCAGATGCACCTCTTGGCTTTATTCTTTGGGTCTAAAAAGACAGGTGAACAACTTGTGAAAGCATATAAGAACACAGGGAGTGGTCCTCTATAGCGACACACTTATAGCGAGACATATTTTGCCTTGGTCACATGATTAGTTTAAATGAATAGGAGTTGTCCTGACCGTTATCAAAATTGCAGATTCAGTGTTAATCCTGTAAGTTATTCATCAGTTTAGGAGGAAAGGTTTAGTCCACAGGCTAGGGGTTGACAGCCACACTTTATGGTTGATTACATAGAAGGAAAAATAATAAGAAGAAAAAAACAAGCAAACCAAGAATTAAATTGAGTCAACCCAATTAATGTCTCTTGCTTTCTGGGACTGACAGACCTTGTTATGTTGATGTTGCCTCTCAGTCTAAGTCGCCCAAAGGTTTACGACGACCTGTTGTTTTCGCACACACACACACACACACGCTCTCATTCCATCACATACCCCGCCCCCAACCTGCTCATCCCATCTCTAACACGTTTCAACTAATAGAACACCTAACACTAAAAAACATTACTGCAGGGTCGCTACAGTATGAAAAAAAAACCATCACTTCATTCCGGTCTAAAAATGTATTGTAACGCGCGTTACTGACATTTGTACAGAGTAAAATATTACGTAATGCCTTACATTACCGCGTTACAGCAAAAAGCAATGCATTACAGTAATTTGTTACTTTTGTAACGCATTACTCCCAACACTAGTTGTTCACAGATTTTTCTCTTAGAACCAAACTAATAATTGTGTAAACTGCAAATATCAGCCGCATTTTTTTTTTGCTTATATCGTGGCAATATCTAATTTTTCATGCATTTGAGTGCTAAATTATTAAGAAAAATAAAATTTACTAATTTTGTAACATAAATATTAATGTAAATTCAGCTACATTTCCATAAAAAATAATTATACATTTTTTGGTACTGTGGAGAGAAACACAAAGAAAGTGCATCTTGGGATGGTCAAATACCGCTGCGCTCAGACGCGGGAGGTTTGAAAGTAGCCAATCCGAGAGCGTTATTCATTTCTTCTTGCTGCTGATTGGCTGCTGCCCTGAGACGCATCACTGGCAGATTCAGTCCAGAATTCGTGAATTAGAACAGTCTCTTGTGTTTAGCTCTCGAGTTTACCTTTAAATTTTTAAGGGTAATGTATTAAGCTGAGTTTTAAATGAAATTAAAGTCTTTTGGGAGCATATTTGGGGGCAAATTTAGGGTTTACATTCTAAAAATAGGCATTTATAGGCTTTTTATTACCACAACACAAATACACAATTCACAGGTGTTCTTGGAGAGTAACTCTCATGAATTTTGTAAACTCTCATGAAGACTGTAAACAGCCTGAAATTTACTTAGTACTGTCTAGTTACTCAGCAAGTTATTATCAGACCCTTCTGTGTTTTCTCTGACCCTTGTTTATAGATTCTGGATTACACTTTTGCCTTGTGGATTTGTATTTATTTGCCTATGTTCGGATTTTCTGGTTTCTGGACTATTTTGGAGGAGTTCAGTGTGGAAGAACTTGACTGGCCACACAGAGTCCTGACCTCAACCCCATCCAGCACCTTTGGGATGAACTGGAACGGAGATTGTGATCCAGACCTTCTCGTCCAACATCAGTGTCTGACCTCATAAATGCTACAGAATGAATGGACACAGATTCCCACAGAAACTCCAAAATCTTGTGGAAAGCCTGCCAAGGAGAGTGGAAGCTGTTTAGCTGCAAAGCAGGACCAACTCCAGATAAAAGTCTAAAGAGTTAAAGAGTTAATAGTGTATTAACTCTTTAAATGCAGTGTCATTAAAGTCCCTGCTGGTGGAATGGTCAGGCGTGGTGTATTTGTCTGCAGTTTTGGGGGATAAAGATTTTTATCAGCACGAATACCAGCAAAATAATTTTGTTTCTAAATGAACGTATGAATCTGTTTTACTCAGCGATTCAGAGCGTCGGGTTTTGCAGTGTGTTTTGTGTGTGAGTTGGTGTGTAGTTGTGTAGAGGTGAGCCTGCGCTCTCCTGAGTTTCTCCAGTCCTTATCAGAGTCAGCACTTATTCCTCCTTCAGCACAAAACACACAGGAGACTCACACAGGAACAATAGTCATTCTGTTCTCTCTCCCCTGTGTATACACACACACACACACACATAGAGGCACACTCACACACTGGCACACATACACACAAACACTCACACATTCTCTCACACACATGCACGTGCATACACACTCACAAACACCCATGGAATCAGAATCTCTTTATTGAGTGTGTGAGGGACGTGTCTCTGAGGAATTGGAGGACACATAAAAGGACGACACAGAAAACAAATAAAGACATTCGGCTTGTTTGATTTCTTAAATTAACTTCAATTAAAGGATTGACTTCTCGTGTTCGGTGGTGAGATTGAGAGAATTAACCACAAACACAAGGGTGATGATAATTATATACACATCCAAACACCTGCCCTTAAAGAGACAGTGTTCAATACACACACCCTCAGAGAAGTAAACTAACGAACCGCCACCCTTTAACGAACAAGACCTGCCCTTAACGAGACAGTGTTTAATACACAACCCCTCAGAGAACCATACTAACGAACCGCCACCCTTTAACGAACAAGACCTGCCCTTAAAGAGACAGTGTTTAATACACAACCCCTCAGAGAACCATACTAACGAACGGGACATTAAAGAGTGAACAGAGAGAGGAGACACTGTATATTATATCCCCAGGGAAGTTAGGAGTAAGTTATAGCACATCGGTAGTAATATTAAGTAATAAAAAGTAATATTGACATTAGTAGTGATATTGCACATGAAGACTATTGATAAAGTTTAACGCCTGATAAGAACATTGCACAATATTGTTCATGGTGGACTTATGGTAATCATTACATTTCAAATATTTATATTGGATTTTAAGTAGCACAACAGACAGCATGAAGAAGAACAGTAACTTTAAAACAGTAAACAGTAAAAAAAAAAAGCCAGCTACTACACATTAATAAAATAATATTAGTATATAAATATTATTAATATTAATGATGGTAGATTGTAATAATAATAAAAAAGAAATAATCTTTCACGTTTCTCACTTCTGGCCAACTAGCCGGTCACTATTTATGTCTTTATCTGGAGTTAAGACCATGAAAAACAGTTTCTGGATAAGAAAAGGTGCAGTTTGCGTGAGTGGGCCTGACACTAAACAGGACTGGGAAGATGCTAAGAGTCCTACTGACATCTGTGAGTTCAGGTTTAACTCCTTCTGGAGCGACGAGGTCCCCATTAAGAGCTAAATACACACACAAAAATGTTCATCTGTAAAAACTAACCAGCAGGTGGATTAAGCAGCTTCTCACACACACACACACACACACACACACACACTTGCTCTTCCCGCTCCACCGGGTCTCAGAGCTCCAGCACCTTCAAACCAGTGGCCCACTGAAGACCCAGCCTGAAGAAGAGGTTCACATTTCAGCCACAGTCTGAACTTCACAGCAGCAGACAGTGACATCTTGTGGCTCAGAGCAGACATCACAAAAGAGAAAAGGAGAAAAGACAGACACGTACAGAAGAACCCCCTGGGAAAAATGAGGGTGAGGTCCAGAAGCTTCTTCTCTTTTTGGGATCTTCTACCCACCCAGTGCAGCACAAACACATTAAAAGTCAACTGTAAAGTTAGTACACTTATTATACTGTAATTTTATTGTAGTTATTTGATTATTGTTTCATACATTCTGCCAGTTAGAACAGGAAGATGGTGATGATGATAATGAGAAGGATGAACTACAATAATAATAATAATAATAATAATAATAATTATTATTATTATTATTATTATTATTATTGTTGTTGTACATTATATCTGAAAAGTATTACGTAATTTATTGTTTTTTGGGGGTTGTGATTTTTTTTGTCTTTTTGTTATTATTATTATTATTATTGTTGTTGTTGTGGTTATTGTTATGTTTAAGTGATTCTTGATTATGAATATTAATATTTGTTTTTTAATTAAAAAAATAAATAAATTACAACTGGAAGGTACTTCGACGTGGGTTATTTTTTTGTTTGTTTGCTTTTCGCTTGTTTGTTTGAAACTATATTCTGAAAATCTCGGCTGGAGCGTGATTGCTGACAGGGCCTTTATTTTGCCTGATCTGAGACCCATACGGATCTACCCCTACTGTGTATGATGAGGGAGGATATGAGCTATAGATCCATGGACCGCGAAGTTTCTTTCAACTCCTGGCAGAGAGTCCCGGGTTCAGAGCAGTAGTTCCTTTACACCGGGCGGTCCGTGGGCTCAGGCACCCTTACAGCACCTGAACTGGGTCCCCTCTCCTTTCCGGCCGGTCCCGGGGGCAGCAGCGGATTTCTCCTCAGGCGTCCGCCGCGCGGTGCCCGGTTGGGGCGAGGACCCGAGAGAGGCAGCATGGAGGGACCGGCAGGGTTCGGGTCGTGGCTGGGCTCCCGGCTGGACGCGCTGCAGCTGGACAGGGACGTGTACGGCTCCTACATCTGCAGCCTGCTGGAGGAGGAGGACAGCGAGGCCGAGCGCCTGGAGGCTCTGAGGACCACGCTGTCTGCCATGCTGGTGAGGAGAGCCAGGGGGAGAACCTCCAGAACCGCAGGAGCACATGGACGTATTACATTCACTCACTCTCAGACACGCTGTCTCTCTCTCCCTTTCTCTCTCTCTCTCTCTCTCACACACACACACACACACACACACACGCGCACGGGGGGGAGCCCACTCACTATACACACTCGTATAAACATTCATACACTGAGACAGAGAGAGAGACACGAACACACACACCCCACTTCACGACTGTGTAATGTCAGTAGTGGAAAAACCTGTTCTGGGAAATGGTCCCTAGTTAGTTCACTACATAGTGAACCAGGTGTTGACTTGAGACAAGTAATACACTAGATGGACAAAAGTTTTGGGACGCCTGACACATCAAACATGCTCTTTAATGACGCTGCATTTGACTACAATTACTTTAAAATGGAATTGGTCCCCTCTTTACAGCTATAACAGCTTCCACTCTTCTGGGAAGGCTTTCTACAAGATTTCCCATTCATTCCGTAGATTCAGTAAGATTCACTGGAAGTAAGGGGCCTAGCCCAAACCCTGAAATCAGGTGTGTCCCAATACTTTTGTCCATATAGTCTGAACTTGCCTTATAGGGTTACAGGCTGTAGCCCATCTGCCGAGGGAAAGTATTCCACCCAGACTACACTGATCATTAAAAAGGGACCACCATAGGACCACTGCTGATGACACACTCTTTGGGTGGTGGACCTGCAGTGGACTGTGTGTGTGTGTACATACTCCACTGGCCACCTGGTGCATTACACAGGGAAATAGTCTATACGAGGACCGGCAGTGTGAAGACCAGTTCAAGTGACAGGTTTACATGCACATGTAGGACTGATGTGTCTATATATACCCTCAGCTCAGTCCTGCTCCTTCCCCCTGTAACAGATACACACGTCTGATTGAACGTCCTCCTTAACTCATCCTTAGGGGATTTAGACACTTTCCCACCAATCAAAGCATTACAGTGGTCTTGCAGTGGTCCAATTCCATAGATGCACAGGGGCAGGGGGATGATGAGCAGCAACAGAGGGGCTACAGCCAGAAACTATTGAATGATGAAAGAACCACACTTAGAGGATGATCACCGCTGATTGTCACATCCATTGTTTTGTTTTTGTGTTTGTGTAAAATGTGTATGTCACTGTTGTTTTTTACACTATTGACCACACTTGGTTAAAAATTCCAAATGAAAATTGTTCGGAGAATATTTAAAAATAGTACATATAAATAATTTATTATAGTGTGTGTGTGTCTGTGACTCTGTTTCGTCCATCAGAAACTGAATCAGGAGTGAAGCTGCTGGAATACAGACCATAGAAAAGCTGCTCAATACAAACTACTGCACTCCCAAAATATAGAGGCATTCTTATTTTTACTCAGCTCACACTGCAATAGTTCAGAAAGAATAATAACCTGTACATTTCACACACGCGCGCACACACTAACGCAAACTGTACAAACAGTGAACAGAAAATAATGGGAAAAGTAGTGTATATATATATAAACAGGCATCTAACAAGCAGTACATCGCTTCTGTACATGGTGGTATACGCATGTATCAGTTTTACTGGGAACTCAGTTTGTTTTGCATGTCGGGGTGTCCAGGATCAGTGCTTGTGGGGAAGTAAGCCCGGTTCTCTTCTCCTGGTAGGAGGAAGACACAGTCGAGGAGGTTTGTCAGCAGATATTAAAGAAGTGGACAGAATTCTCCTCGCGATCTGCAGCCACCAGCAGCCATCCAGAGGGTAGGACAGCTTATTCACACCACATGTTCTCGGCTGTTTGCTCTGCACTTTTGTCTGTACATTGTAAAACTGTTGTATAAAAGCAATAAAACACTCAAAGCTGTTTATCATGAGTAATTTTCATACCAGCCCTGATAGTTGTAACACACTCCCTCTCATGTTTTACTGCTTCATAATGAGCATTTCAGCTGTCTGCATTGAAATGTAATTTTCGAATATTACACCATTTAAAGCTTCCTTGGCTTCTTTTTAAGTGATTTTTAAATGAAATTGTTTATCAGAGTGTGTTTGTGTCTCTCCAGATGAGGTTCAGGCCATCGCCAGTCTGATAGAGAAGCAGGCTCAGATCGTGGTTAAACAGAAAGAAGTGACGTCGGAGGACAAGAAGAGGAAGGAGGCGTTACTCGCCCAGTACGCCAACGTCACAGACGAAGAAGAATATCCTCCCACGTACCTGTGCGTGTGAGGGAGTGGCGTGTGAGGGAGTGGCGTGTGAGGCAGTGGCGTGTGAGGCAGTGGCGTGTGAGGCAGTGGCGTGTGAGGGAGTGGCGTGTGAGGGAGTGGCGTGTGAGGGAGTGGCGTGTGAATGAATGAGTGAGGGAGTAAATGAGTGTGCGTGTGAATAAGTGTGATTTAAGTAAACATGAGCTAGAAATAATGAACTAAGGTGAAAGATGTTTCTCGTATTTCTGGAGATTTCCTTAATGTTCACACTGAGGGCGATGAAGAGGAGGAGCCGGGAGCGATGGGAATCCCTCCTGAGAAATGTATCCTTTACTCTTTACTGAGCACTTAGAGGAACAACGACATGTTCATTTCATAAACTACTTTACATTACATACATTTGGTAGATGCTTTTATCAAAAGCGACTTACAATTTAAGGAAACACTCAAGTTTTTCGGACCATGTGAGAACCAGAGGAGGGTTATAAGTGCTAAATCTTAATGTAGGAGTAGATGGATAGATCATCAGGAGAGGAGATGCTCTCTGAACAGATGAGTCTTCAGGAGGGTTATGAAGCTGGAGAGAGTTTCTGCTTCTCTTTTTGGCTTAGGCAGCTCCTTCCACAGCGGGGAACCAGAATGAGACCAGGCTGGACTGGGTTTACCTTGTGTGTAGGGGTGGGAGAGCCAGACAATGTTCTTTGGAGGAGCGGCAGGAGCGAGTAGGAACATGAATGATGGGTTTAAGGTAGCTGGGTGCTGGCACAGATGTCACTCTGTAGGCAAGAGTTATTAATTTGGGGTAAACACAAACTTCACAAACGTCTTGTGTGTGTGAGATTTGATTGGTCCGTGGTGGAGCCCTAACTACTTCTCCGTTAGAATCTTAGTCTTCTAGCAGCTCTTAATTTAAGTTTAGGTTTCCTAGTGTGAGGAACACGATTTCTTGTGTACTGTAAAGTACATATGTATCTTATAAGAGCATCTGCCAAATGCTTTAAAAATGCAGGCGGTCCTCGAGTTACAACACACATTCCTACGACAGTGATGCAACCCAAATTTTGGTGTTAGTCGAGTGATGTGTTTAGTCTAGTGATGCGGTGTCGACCCGTGACCCGTGGGTGCGGGCGGTTTTAGGGCAATTTTTAAAATATCGTGGATGCGGATGGACAGGTCAAAAAGTTACAAAACGCATTTCATTATCGATCAAAACATGTTGTAAATGGGGTTCGAGATTTTTTTTTTTTTCCCTCGAGTCGGGTCCTGTTTCGGGTCATCAGCACGTATTTTTACGGGTTGGGTGGGGCGCGCTGGATCTCCTGACTGGTCTGGTCGGTAACCTCAGTCACTTACTGATCCAAACACAGCTGTAAAATCATAAAAACACAACTATGCCACAGAAAAAGGAAAATGTACACTGGAATGTAGTAACGGAAGAATAGACAAAAAAATGAACGTAAAAACACTTGCGCTTTCAACAGTCCAAAGTGCTGCAGGTAAGAGTAGTGGGGGACGCCGACTCCCTCACTCGTACGCCGCGTTACTGCGTATTCTTCCGCTGCGCGCAACCAAACTAGTCATAGCAGTGAGCGTCGTAAACTCGCAACCTCACATGTCGAGACTGTCGTAACCCGAGGACCCCCTGTAATGTTTGTTACACTTCTTTCCTTCACTCGGAGCCTCAGCCCTCTTCAAGAACACCAACGTGGAGGACGTCCTGAACCGGCGCCGGGTGCAGCGCGAGCAGGCCAAGGAGGACGCGCAGAAGAAGAAGGAGCAGGACAAGATGCAGAGGGAGAAAGACAAGCTGTCCAAGCAGGAGCGCAAGGAGAAAGAGAAGAAGCGCACACAGAAAGGGGAGCGCAAGAGATAGACGGGAGGCGTCGGTGGAACCCGGTTTTGGATTACATGGATACTTTACTAACGATGAGAGAGAAGCAGCACCTCCTCGGACTGCTGTGAAGTGTTGGCACCCATGGCGAGTTTTTTTTATACAAGTGACGCGCAGCTCCGCCAAGGGATTCGTAACCCAGGACCTGGTCGACTAAAGCCATAACAACCATGCAGTTACTGATCATATCTGTCCAACAGAGCTTCTCACTCTCAGTCCTGATGACCCCACGCATTTATTACATCTGGTTTTTACTTATCAGGGACCTGGAGCCAGATTCAGAAGGCCTTGTGAAGGATCTCATGACAAACACTGTCCACAAGAATGTTCATGCAGGGAAATTCCACATGTTTTTCAGCATCTCTGCATCATTTAGTTATGGAGATGTGATCAAAGTTGTGAGTGGTTTTATATGAACTGGTTCATTATGGAGAATCTTACAGACTCAGTCCTGGTGAATGGAATCAGACGTCTGATGTCTATAACACATCATAACTTTTTGGTTTTTTTTTTCCCATTTTTTACACCAGTGAACTTCCTCATATCTTGAGTGTTTATATGTAATGTTGATTATGGTTGAAGTGGTGGATGTACCCCTTTGCCATGAATGTGGTTTAAAAATATGATTCAGACCACAACCTTCTTCAAACCTCATAAAACAGTGTCTCAGACATCAGTCGTTTTATTTATGGCCATTTCATGTGTTAAATGTTGTGAGGGGGCTTTTAGACTCTGTCTGGTTCCATTCACCACCACTGAGAGAAGTTCTGAATTCGTACGTTTCGAAGCAAACCTGAATTATGCAGAAATGTTGAAAGAGCGGAATCCTCTTTAATAGGAGGGGTTTAGTGAAAAATCAAATGTTCGCAATTTTCCACTCATCCCAAATCCCACTCAACACACTCCAAACACATCCAGGTGAAGCAGACCTGCAGCTGTGGTTTAGGACCCAGTATGACTTACTGTGAGCTATAAAAGTGAGCAAAATGTCAGTACAGAGATCCATCTCAGACATCAGGCATGGAGAGGACTGATTTTGAATCCGTTTCCACCATATTTATGATAGTCAGAATCACAAAAACTGATTTGTAGCTCACAGTAATTTAAGAACTTTTTGATAAGAAGGTATTTGAAGTATAACAATTTCAACTTTATCTTTCACTTAAAGGATAAATCCTGTTTGATATGTTATTTCTTTAGACAGTCCAGCGGATTATGTGCATGGGATCCTCAGGACTAAGGTTGAGAATCACTGTAACAACACAGTTACGGTCACCGAGCGAGTTATTAATCAGGAGTCAGCGCTCACGGATCAAGTGACTAAATTTACTGACCGTTTTAACCGATGCCACTTGCTTGAGAACATCTGCCGCTTCTTTATTTTGGTAGGCCTGAATCCGTCAAGACAATGGAAAGCTTTTTCATGTGTTTGGGGTTTTTTTTTTTAAGTATCCCTTAAAGGTTTTGTTTCTTGTTTTGTTTTTTTAATTGATCCATCATTTGTTATGTTGAAGCTCCTTCTTGGATGTAAGCCGGTTTATCAGAATAGCCCAACAAGGTCAAGATGGAACAAAAACAGCAGTGGTCTCTTCAGCGAACCTGTTCAGAAGCCTTTCCGAATCGACTTGAAACCTCCGCAAGCAGCCTTTACTTACAGCAATATGCAATATATCCACAGCGCCCCAAAGAGGTGGACTTTCTACCCTTGGGTTTGGGTTTGGTCACTGCACACGTAATCTAAACCGGCCACGCTTTCCACCCTGTTGCTTTTTATGAATTCAAAGGAAAACTTCATTTTTCAACCTAAAACCAGCGGACGATTTGTTAAAGAAAGCTGTTGATTCAGACCGTTTTTATAAGAGTTGTGTTGATAATTCTGTAGTGCTTTGGGTCTGCAGGGAAGTGTCTGTTATTGTCTGCGATAACGGAACATACGCTACGGATGCCTCCAGTGAAGTTGAGGTAAATGTTCCTCCAGGTGAAAATGAGCAGGACACTGTGAAAGCAGAAAAGAGGCGTATTAATCATCCGTTCATTTGAAGCTGCTACACATGCCAACCCGTACCTCGCAGTTTGCCTTGACGTGCACCTTTTGGGCTGCACTGCATACACTCCGACACCTCTGACCCATGTGCTGTCCCTCAAAATCAATGAAAACAGTAGGAGTACAGTTTTAAGATGATCAGTGGAGCGAAAACGTGGAAACATTTTTCTTTCTCTTTAAAGTCCATATCTTTGGTTTTTTCTGGCATGTTTTTTGTAGTTTTTGCTAGGGAAATTCTATCAGTTTATGAAAAAAGGTTTTCATAATCAGTACATTCAAGAGCAGGTTTGGTGTGAAATGCTCTGTTCTAGAGTCCGATTTCTTCTCAGTGTTGATGAATGGAACCAGATGTCTGAAGAGTTACATGCCTGATATTTGCCTGACAGAAAGTTAACACAATGCTTATGAATGTGCTATCTTGTGTTTCATGAGTTTGGTGAGATTTTGGGTGAGAATTTGGTTATATTAAAACCATTTGGAGCACCTTGGTGACTAACCAGTCCTTTCATTTTTCTGTTATATGTCATCTATATTTTTAAGAAAAACCTTGGGCACTTACCCTCTTCACTGTTTTTCTTTATTTGTGTATTAAGTGCTTCTTTTCTTTTGACAGGGTTTGTTAAGGTGTGTAACTTAGCTGGCAGTAACTTGGTAAAAAGCAGCTGTTTGTAGCTTTACAGGTATGAAGAACAGACGTAGACGACTTAAGCACTGATATACGTCGCTCTGGATAAGAGCGTCTGCTAAATAACGTAAACATTTGGAGTAGAGAGGGACAGGGTGGGTGTTGTAAAGGAAAAATAGTCCCCAAAGAAAACTTTTTTATGGGTTTTTTCACTGACTGGTACCAGCTCGGTTCAACTGAACTCGCTTTTTTTGCTCTTCCATAACTAAAATCTGGTACCCGGTACCATTCTTGGTACCACCTTGGCCTAGGTTCTAAGCGTGCCGAGCCGATACTAAATGATGGCGTGTACATATTGGAGGTTACTGATTGGTGGTTGCTATTGTTACGTCAGTGTTGTTGACTGAATCCAGACGAGCCACCCGGCATTTACCTCAGAATACTTTACCTCAGAATAATTTACCTCAGAACACTTTACCTGAGAACACTTTACCTCAGAATACTTTACCACAGAATACTTTACCTCAGAATAATTTACCTCAGAATACTTTACCTCAGAATACTTTACCTCAGAATACTTTACCTCAGAATAATTTACCTCAGGATACTTTACCTCGTAAACTTCACCTCGAATACTTTACCTCAGAACACTTTACCTCAGAATACTTTACCTCAGAATACTTTACCTCAGAACACTTTACTTCAGAATACTTTACCTCAGAACACTTTACTTCAGAATACTTTACCCCAGAATACTTTACCCCAGAATACTTTACCTCAGAATACTTTACCTCAGAATACTGTACCTCAGAATACTCTGCCTCAGCAAACAGCCACAAACCAAGGATAAGAAATAAAATCCTTTTGATTTCATCCATGTTATCGATTGTAATGATGTTGTTTACCTCAGATGAAAGCGCCTCGCTCGTGCTGCTTCTCAGAATGTTTGGTCGCTATAGCAATGAGTTGTAGTGGAAACTGTATGTCCGAAACAGAGTAGAACCGAGCTGAACCAAACCGAGCTGGTACCAGTCAGTGGAAAACCGCTATAACACTATCCATCCAGTTATACTGAGTGATGGGGGACAGGGAGGAGGTCAGATCACCTTCAAGGTCTGTCGTCGTCAGATTCGACCGTCTCTGATTAAAATAATCACGCGAACACACACCAAACATGAATAATCGAATTAGTCATACATTTTCTGACTGAGAAACGAACCTGACGGCAGCGGTAGGACCAGCCGCAGTCCGACACACTTTACTCACACTTCAGCGTTTAAGAGCTCAGTGAGAGCAATCAGAGCAAAACTCCACATTCAGGCTGTTCTGAGAACACCAGACCTTCTGCCTAATCAACTACACAGAACACAATCTAATTACATAAGCACAGTCAAGAACTGCAGAAAAACAACAGGAATAAATCTGCATTCTTACAGGAGCACCACGGCTTCTGGATTCACTGGCCACTTTATCAGAAACACTCTGGTGCTTCCAATCTCTGGCCACTTTATCAGAAACACCCTTGTGTTTCCACACATTGGCCACTTTATTGGAAACACTCTTGTTTATCCACACTGGCCACTTTATTGGTAACACTGGTCAGTTTCAGAGATATTATTGGGGTTGTGGAAGGTTGTTAGTCCAGCCGTGAAACTGACATGGTAGTGTGTGTGTGTGTGTGTGTGTGTGTGTGGGGATAAACAGCAGGAGAGTCGAAGACAAGATGAATATTCATCTCCTCCTGCTGGCCTGAAGAAAACACTGCTCTCTTCTAAAGGAGCGAATACAACAAACAGCAGACGCAACACCGCCATGGAGAGAAATTCAAAAAGCACCCGGTGGATCGGAGTGTTTTCTTTCTCTCTCACTATTTGCCTTTCGTCCATCAGGACAAATCCTTTCAAACTGTTCACAGTGGAGGTGAATGGAACCAGACGTCAGTTAAAGGGGAATTCCTATCAGAACTGTTCACAGTAGAGGGGAATGGAACCAGACGTCTGTCTCTAAAACCAGATGGTTCTGGTTGCGCCGCCTGACGCCTGAGACGTTGTTCTACCAGACTTCTGAGAAGATTTTGGTCCTAAAACTAAACCCATTCATGGTGGAGGGATACATGCAGGGCGTCGTGAGGTA
>JBBPCY010027489.1:0-14382 GCA_037974405.1 Brachyalestes nurse | reverse complement strand
GCTGTCATCAGAGCAGTAGGTGATGTTTTCAATATTAATCTACAATGTAGCCAATAATAAAAACAAAGGAAATCGTTAAATGAGAAGGTGTGTCCAAACTTTGACTGGTAGTGTCAGACCAACGTTTTTGTCTTGGGTTCAAAAGTGCAGTGTTTGGATTGTTTTGTGGACACCAATGAAGCAACCTTTTAATTAAAGGGATAGGTGCTTATGGACCTACTTTGGATCCCAAGGCCACGCGGTGGGATGGCCTGACCTAGACACTTCCTCAAAGATGCTTGTCATGGGCAACAGACAAAAAACGATTCTGAAAAGCAACCTTCCTCTTTGTATCTTGAAATTCTCGTAGATAGAGTTTGAATCCCAGGACTGCTAGTGGCACCACTGAGGTACCCTTGAGCAAGGTACTGTCCCCACACACTGCTCCCTGGGTGTTGCGTCGCTGGCTGAGGCTGCTTCACTTGCTGTATGGGGTAACTGCAGAGAAAGAAGTTCACATTGTTCTCATGTGACTATAAGGGGCCTAAGTCAAGTTGGCTTTTATTGTCACTGATCCACATACACCACATATGATTGAACAAAATTGCATTTCTTACAGTCACAGGTGCCCAAACAGCACAAAAAACTCAAACCCACACAACATTCAACATGAAGACAAAGAGTAAAACAAACACAGATAGCTAGACAGAAAGCAGCAGGTATGTATTGCGGTAGTAGAGTGCAAAGATACCAAGGCTATGCAAAACGTATACTGCTCTCTATTTATACCCCTTTCCTTCATGGAGTACACAGACACTGCTTCACATTCTGAGTAACATGTACTGAAGATCAGTGTCTTTTCAGGCCCCCCGTCACACAAACAGCCTAATGTATCCACTGACATCATCAGTGTGAGGACTGCACTGTTTGATGAGGGAGTGATGTAATGATGCCATCATTTCACACCTTCGTGATGATACTCAGTCCCTTTGCTTTGGGCGTTTGTTTGTTTGGGTGGTTGGTTTTGTGTGTGTGTGTGTGTGTGTACTCACAAACACACTGATTTAATGATTTGTAAATCATTGAATGTTTTGTAAAATACAGACATTTCTCTCAGTTTCTCTCTCCTTCTCCCTGTTTCTTGTTCTCTCTTTATCTGTTTTTCTCCCTCTATTTTCTCTCTCTTTCCTTCTCTCTGTTCCTTGTTCTCTTCATTTCTGATCCCCTATATCTCCCTGTTTCTTGCTCTGCTCTGTTTTTTCTCCTGTTTTTCTCCCTGTTTTCTCTCTCTCTCTCTCTCTCTCTCTCTCTCTCTCTCTCTCTCTCTCTCTCTCTCTCTCTCTCCCTCTCTCGTACTCATTTCTTTCCCCTTCTCCCTCTCTTTCTCTCTCCTAGTCCCAGTTTCTTGCTCTGTCTCTGTATATATCCTTGTTTTCTCCCTCAAGTTTCTCTCTCTCTCATTCTCCCTCTCCTTCTCTTTTTTCTTTATCCATTTCTCTCTCTCTCGCTCTCTCCCTCTCGCTCTCTTTCTATAGCAAGACCTAGATTCTGAATTGTGTGTGCGCGCGGAGGTGAAAGGTTATACCAGGGTGACGTCCGAAATGGGCAAACACAGTCTGTGCGTGAGAGTGTGATTCTGTGGTGTGAGGGCTTAACATAGCTGCATTCAGAAAGGCATGTTAGTTATTCACAATCATGGGCTCGTTTTCCTCTTAATCCTTTTAGCTGGCAAAGCTGGAGTGAGAACAGAGACAGAGAACAAAGCCATGGAGAAACCAACCCATTTCAGTTGATCAGAGTGAAGTCATCTTCCAGCCCTGCATCCAATCACACTGTTTGATTCGGCGCACGTTGAAAGACTGAGTGAAGCTAAAAAGCAATCAGTCGAGCCACACTGATAAGCACAGACAGACATGTTTGATTTAAACAATCAATCTTTTTTAAGATTTCAATGCAGTTAAAGGCAAAACATAGCAGCAATAGTTCATTTCAAAATCACATTTATACAAACAATACCTAAAGAAACAAACTTTAGACACCAGTGAGGAATACTGTTTAATTTTGAGGAATACGGTTTCATTTCTGGCTCTAAAATTTTACATGTCACATAAATAGGCCGGTACTCTACTACAGTTCTCATACATTCATTACATTTTTCCATTATGACAAAACACATTCCTTCATGAACAAAGACCACAATAATGACCACCTTTCATTGGAACAGATTAAAGATAGCATTGGCATATTTTACTATAAATAGCACTTTCAAAGCCGAAATTTAATTCAGCTCCATAAAGGCTCTCTTTTCTTTCTCTCTGGGTTGAGGATGGGTTCACCTTTTGAGTCTTGGTTCCTCCCAAAGTTTCTTCCTCTAGCTGAGGGAGTTTTTCCTTGCCTCTGGTTTACTCACTAGTGGCTCAGACCTGGACTCTGCTTTGTGTCAACTTAGGTGTAAAAAGTGCTATATAAATAAAATTAAACTGAGTTGAATTGAACTGAATTCCTAAATGACTCGATTTTTACAGAGCTACAAACGATGCCGCTGTCAGTCTGTCTTGTTAGCAGCGCAGGACGTAAGCTAAGGAAGTCTTATTCCTTTCGGGAATTTCTGAAGCCTGTGTGGAACGCTTTCAAATCTGGCAATGTGCCTGGAACATAATGTCTAAAGAACACACTCGTACAGTCAACACAGTTATAACAGTAAACATGTGAAACACACACCGCCCGTATGTACATTTACGTTCTCACGCATCTGCGCTGGGCAAGAGAAAATGGAAAGATAACTGGCAGAACATTGGGGATGATTACTTAATTTTTCTAAATATAATTACACAAACTAAGTCAAAAAGATCAGACAAGTTTCCTCATTTAATTACTGGAAATTAGCAGAGGTACCTAAAGTCTTAGGTCATTATGGTGGCTGCAGTTTTAACAGGTAATCAGTCATTAAGAGTGAAATCAAAGTCCACAAACAAATTCTTGATTACAGGCCAGAACTCAGCCGGGGGAACTCTTCAGGTTCCCTCTTGAGGAATTCCGGGTCGGTTATCATTTTGCAGATACTGTGTCCGGAGTGTTTTTCCAGCCGGGGAACACGTTTCAGAGAAACCAAAACAGGTAATGAAAATGGACCAGTCCCTAAACGTCATCAGCTTATATTGTCTCCCTCAAACACACACACACAAGCACTTGGTTGTGAGGTTGACCCCAGGGCATTTACTTTAGTAATTACATGGAGGTGAAAAGTGAAGAGGGCCAGAGCAAACTCAGCCTTTAGCTTGCCTTTTCAGCTGGCAAACCTTTTCAGCTGGCAACTGACTAACTAATCAGATGGTCTACACGAGACTAACATTTTTAAAAACAGTGCCCCATTTTCCTGCTTTGTATTTGTAATAGACAAACCATGGATTGAATGATTATACTAAATAATTAACACTGTGTGGTGTGTTCTTTTATTGAAACTGTTTCTAGGCTGGGTAAGCTTTAAAGAATGCCAGCAAAAGTGTTTTTTATCCTATGAGAAACTGTGCAGAACACACTATTATGTAGGGACACTAAACAGAGGCCTTCTGTAAAGCTTGTCCAACATAGCAACAATTGTTATGAAAGCACATATACATACATACCAGACCAACACACTAACAGAGAGACAAAATGATCACCCTTGTTACCAGACACACTATGACAGACAACCAACAGACACACTGGGATCGACAGAGAAAACAAGCAGAAACAATGCAGACAAGATAAAGGTGTCCAGGCATTGGTGGTCTGGGTAGAATAAAAACAGAAGATGCACTGTATCTGTAGATTGCATGGTAGATACATCCAAGTAGACTGCATGTCTACAAATCAGCTGAATACCCGCAATCACCTGGGAGTATGATTCCTACTATTCCTTTCTGGGGTTTTTAACATAGCAGTTTCCTCTAAAAACTAGGTTAGTAGTTGGAAAAGAGTGATATGAAGCTGCTACAGCCAGCAACAAGCACCCTGTGTTCTTCAAAACAAGCCCAAAACAAGATGTCTACCTATCTGCCCTGCTGTCCGGTCTTCTTTTCTCGTTTGTTTTTAATTCTCATTTGTTTTAATAATATAAAATGTGGACATTTTCAGGGACAGCTCCAGCCAGGGACAGGCCACCAAAAACAAGGACTGTTCTTGGAAAACGCAGATTTTTTTGTCACTTTATCAAATGGGAACAGCACCAAGCTAACATACTAAATTGATGCTACCCCAACACTACAGCAGAAACTAGCACTACCATATCACTCTTTAAAAAGGAGCAAACAACTAGATTTCGACATCAAGCATTACTATAAAATGGTACAGTTTGGTACTTTTTATGATTTTCACATTAGGATTGTTCCTGGCTGTCAGTGAAAATGGAAAAGTTTCTGAAATAAATTTTGTTAGCTAGCAATGTTCTAGTTTATGCTGACATGATAATGGGTTTGGGTTTATTGGATAACAAAGGTTGCATGACCAAAACTATAAGACTATATGTAGTGCAATACTAAATTACAACATTGTCAATAGTGCAAAACTCAAAGCCCAACAATAAGCATATTACAATAAATATGCAGCACAGGACAGCATGAGGCAGGTAGGAAAATCTATAGGGATATGAAAAGAGTACAGGCCTATTCTGTGGCATTCTACTTATAGACCTACAACACACTTTTATTCCACGGCATTTAGCGAAAGGATGTCAAAAAATGTATCTATCATGCAGAATGCCAAGTGAGGTCAGATTTGATTTCATCAGAAGGCCTGCGGTGTGTATGTGTGTCACTTTGCCCCCGCATTGTGTAGGAGAACGAACAGAACACTGTAGTGAAGAATCAGGTGGGGAGCTGGTTGAAGAAGATGAAAAAGATTTTTTTTGCAGGTAGCAACATGAGACTAAGCACCACATCCTGCATCTGCACCCAACCACAGTGAGTGCATGTGCTTGCTTTTGGGTGTGAAGAGTGAACGATGAAGCAAGGCTAAGCTAAACTGTAAATGTTATGCAGGTATGTGTGTACCTGCACATGTGCATCACTGTCTTGACTGCTGTTTTGACCAGGTTGCCATGGAGTGAGGACTTTGTGCTGGGCCACTGATCTGTAGCGTGAGTTGGAGCTCAGGATAGTGAAGGTTGCATAGCTGTAACAGATATCACTGTACTTATCATGGTGAATCAACTTTAGTGTAGCTTATTAATTACACACACTTTCTCCCAGTGTAGTGTGTAAAAGGCCAAGATCACTAAGAACATTGTCTAAAACTACATATCTGGACAACAGGTGTGTTGTTGCTTGTAAAGAAAAGGTATGGCATAAGAGTAAATGCACATAAATATTAATAGTGTGAGAATTAACACAGAGTTCTTATTTTCAGTAAAGGTATTCCTCTCTGTGGGCTGATTAGAAGAACTTGGAGAATTCATCCTCTCTGCAGTGTAGCTGTAGTTCTTGTCTGGAGTTCTTAAAAGAATTCTCCATAGTCTGCCCACTGACCTCTGTTTTAAATGTGTTTTGAGCCAGTAGGTTTTCTTTTCTTTTGATATGTACAACAAAATGTGTCAGAATTACTGTCCCTGGTTATTGACCTAGTTTTACACATGTTGACAGTAAAAATAGGTTATAAGTGCTGAAATATCCCTTTAAACTCCAGTGCACCTGACTTACATGAATGAAGTACAATTTAGTGATCAAAACCATTTTGAGATCAAATCACAAATTACCGCACTGTAGTAATATTTCATTTAGAAAGTGACTGTTATGGACATGAGTGAATTAAATGTAAGGACACAAACAAGTTCTTTCTTAATACTTTCATACTGAGTACACTCATTCAACTGCACCACTCTTTTTGCCGTTTCCCCCTTCTTTTTTTTCCACTACACCAGATCTAAAGTTTCCATCTCGTGAATTAACAAAATGACTGTCTCTCAGTCATTGCTTTCTTTTTTTTTCCACATCAAAGACACTTTTTGCCTTCAACCAGAGTTAATGTTTACTGTAACATCCAAAGTAAAGAGTATGTTGTATATTCTTTATAATATGTTGTATATTCTTTATAATATGTAAATGTCTAAGTTAAATCTGGAGAACTGCTGTGAAATATTAACCACCATAACCTTGATGCTAACAAACATTAAAATATCTATTACGCACCTTGCAGAAATTTACATTATCATAGCGGTGGAAAAAAAAAGGTAAATAAAGGCTACTTACAAAGCGGGGTTTTCTTTATTGAACAATGCAGTGTGATCACATGCCAGCACATGCCCATGAGTTAGAACAGGGGTCCCCCAGCCCCAGTCCTGCCTGGTGGGCCAGTGTTCAGCACAGTTAATTGCTAGCACTAAACCTGGCAATTAACAGGTGAGTCGAACCAGGTGTGTTTGATGGAAATCACCAGATTGTGCTGGATGATTTAGAGACTGTATACATCAATTGTGGAGCTCTCCCACCTGACACGGTCACCATACTCCCTGCCTCACCCCCTCTACAGAGACAGCCATTGGGACCAGTGGCCATTGGTATACAAAATCCACACCTTGAAAATGAGCACAGGTAAGTGACAATGTTTTTTTTTCATTAAGCACAGGGAACTTATGTTTAATTGGAAAAAAGACCAAAGTATGTCATCTTAATGTAAAAAGTAAATAAAGATGGCTAATCAAGTGATGTCAAATAAATGTTTATTGTCATTTCGACCATCTACACAATACACAACAAAATGAAACACTGTTCTTCCAGAACTATGGTGCAATACAAAGAACAAAAACAGAACACCACACGACTACACAAGACCACACAAGTGTGGGCAGGACAGGACTTAAGAGAGAGTGCAAAAAAAATCAACAATTTACAAGATAACCAAAGTATAGTGCAGCTGACAGGAGTGTGAGTGAATCCAGTATTATTAACTGTTAAAATGCAATGATTGTGCAAAAATAATTGTGAAAGAATATCATGAATGGCGGCAACAGGACTTGTACAGTATATTAAAAATACTGGGTATTTACAGTGGTAGTTGAGCGGCATGTTTTCTTTGTTTATGCGGAACAGTTGAATGTGAATATGCAGTGTATTTGAGAGGAAGAATCAGTTCAGTGTGTGTTAAAGTTTGTGTTCAGTAGCTTTAAATATCATTTTCTCAGGTGACCCAGTTCAACCCAGAACTTTATGGGTGTGTGTGTGAACAGTTTTTACTTTGAAATCTCCTTGCTAGCAATGTGAAGTCAGCAATAGCAAAAGAGTTCTCACAAAATTAAAGGCAGCGAAGGCCTCAGCCAGAAAGATCAGAAGGATCTTTCCGCCGTGTTTTCAGCGATTGCCTGGGAACTCCATCGTTTAAACAGGAGAGGGTGGCGGTTTGGGTCCAGTTTGGATCTTACTTCTGAGAATTCAAATCATTTGCTAGCTGCATTATAAAATGTGCGTTGAAATGCAGAGAAATAAAAGTTTGTGAAGCATGGGCCACATATGGAGTGTCTTAAGTAAACCACAGGGGTTTTCTTCCGATCGCTGACATTTATTATTTGCACTGACCCAATTCAGGAGATTGCCCATGTGAGCAGAAAGCAATGTTTGGATGAGTATCAGTGTTTGGCTAGGGGCGAAACAAGATATATATTTTTCCATTGAACTGGGCTTTGAGTTCACGACCATAAATACAAACACAAAGCTGACAGAATTCCAGTTAGTGGCGTGCCACACTGCTCATAAAACCTAGATCAGCTCGGCACAGCACACTGTGTGTGTGTGTGTGTGGTGTGTGTGTGTGTGTGTGTGTGTGTGTGTGTGTGTGTGTGTGTGAAAGGGAGAAGAGAGAAAGAGAAACAATCCCCCAGTGGTACGGCACAGTGGACGGATTTCCGTATCTCTGTTAGGAATTTCCTGGATTTCCTGCGTCGGCTCATGCTTGGATGCTCTGCTCTGAACTCCCATTTGCCATTCAGCTTCAGCACAGCGCTGCTCACTTTCATCACTCAGACATCACCTGTAGTACAACTCAGCCCTAAAAGCGAAAGTTCAGCAAAAATCTCATTTGTACAATTTTTACCTGTGGTTGGATGTGAAAAAATACTCTTCTTACTAAATTGCACATGTCTACCTATAGTTTAGAGTTTATGTCAAACCTTTATTTATATATGTGTATTTTATGTTTCTTTTTGTGTTCTGCAAAATCTGCCACATCGCTGTGTACATGAATACAGGGGGTCCCCGATTTACGACACAGATCTGTTCCTGCGACAGTGTTCATAACCCAAATTTTGGTGTACGTCACTTACCGATCCTAACACAGATGTAAAATCATAATCTAGAACATAGAAACACAACAAAGCCACAGAAAAGGGAAAAGGACATAAATATGCTGTACTTGTACTTGTGACAGTCCAAAATGTCTTAGGTAAGTGTACTGGGGGAGGCCAACTTCCTCACTTATATGCTGTGTTACCGCATTTTCTGCATATTCTACACATTCTTCCACCGCAAGCAACCAAACTAGTTCACCCACGTAGTCCGTAAATATGGCGTTTTTATGGGAGTGAGCATCGTAAACTCGAAACATTGTATGTAGAGACCCGAGGAGAACCCGAGGAAACCCTTTACCTGAGATGACAATAAAGTTTACTTTGACTTTTAACTTCACTGATGAGCCAAGAGTTGCTTGGTGACTGCCTTTTTCTTCTTTAGTTTTACATTGGAGCCAGTGGAGTTAACTTATAGACATTTATATCCAATAGCTAGAATTGTGAAAACTGAATGCCTAAATGATCACTAGTTGTTATGTGAATTAAGTTAGACTAGATTATGTGCTTTCTGACAGCGTGTGGTAAACTGTTATCTATAAATCTGGACAGAAGTATGGGCAAAATTCACACTTCAAGATGTTTGTTACTACTGTTTTTAGCTCTACAGTGTACTCCAGTCGATTGTGTAGATAGCAGTATTTCACACAGTGTCAGAAACTACATGAGTAAGCCTATTTGAGATCATTTGACAGCCTGACATGGGCGTGAGGCAAATTTGTACGATGTAAGCTCATTACGTGGTAGCGCTAGCTACATTAGCGCCAGTGAAAAACTAAAGAAGCAAACTTTAGGCACCAAAAAGGTTCTGGCTGATCGGCTACGTTTGGGAACAGTGAACTTTTTTCCCTTCACTATTTTAATATATATGTATACACTTTAATATATTTATAAAAATAAGGGGTGAGAATGATGAAATACTGTGCTGTGTTTAAGCTGAATGGCTGTCTATGGACCGTGAGAATGTTTCTCCTACTAAAACCTCAGCTAATTTTATGTGCATTGTCACACAGACAGCTTCTGTGATAGATGGGGTCTAAATGAGCTATATAACAATAAGCAGCCTATTTTTATCTCCCAAGGACTACAGAGGCTGTGAGAGTGGGAAAATCAGAAGTGAATATTGTCATAAAACAATCTTTTGTTTTGTGTGTGTGTGTGTGTGACAGAGAGAGAGAGAGAGAGGGAGAGAGCAAGAGAGAGAGAGACATATAGAGACAGAGAGACAAATAGAGAGAGAGGAGGTTTTCCCTCTCAGATAGCTTCTAATTTCAGTCCATTTTGTGACATACATCCGTTTGGCCCTCAATTCAGTTCAATTCAATTCAATACAACTCAATTCAATACAATTCAATTCTATTGTTCAGTTCAGTTCAGTTCAGTTCAGTTAAGTTAGATTAAATTCAGTTAACTTTAAACTGTCTCTTGTAAAGTCAGTTCAGTTCAATTTGGTTTGCTTTGATTTGGTAGAATTCAATGAAGCTCTCTTCCATTCGCATGGCTTTATAAGTACTGTAGGTAATGTAACTTCAATTCGATGGCATGAAAAGTAATGTAACATTTGTGTATGCAGGGTTTTAGAGTGTTAGAATGTTAAAAGAATATAAAATTACTTTCAATTCAATTCAATTCAATTCAATTTTATTTATATAGCGCTTTTAACGATGGTCATTGTCACAAAGCTGCTTCACAAATGAGAGAAAATTATGTATGGAAATAAATCTGAGTGTGCAATAGAGAGAGAAAAGTTTTTTTTTTGTCGAGAAGGTGTTCTTACTGATTGGAATCTATGGATTTTTTGGGCTGACACATTATTTCCCCACACATTTTTACCATCAGTTAGACATCTTCAGAAAATGATGTGCTGCTGTCTCACTTTCACCGCATCCTCAGCTAAATCGGTGTTTGTGTGTGTGTGTGTGTGTGTGTGTGTGTACTCAGCTGATCTTTAGTCATTCTGTGAAAAAGATCTGCTGCTCCTCTAACTCTCCACCCACACAAAATCAGACATATTCATAGTCTCTCACCTTTGTGGTTCAGAGAGAGAGAGAGAGAGAGAGAGCTTGGGCAATAATCACTATTGTGTGGCTATTGGCAATAACTCATGACATCATCTGACAGTTTCTTTCTCTATGTCTTTTTTCCTCACTCACTCTTTCTGCCTCTCTCACTCCCTTTCTCTTTTTTTCTTACTCTCTCTTTTTCTTCCTCTTTCTCGTTCTCTTTCACCTCTCTCTCTTTCTCTTTTCCTTTCTTTCATTTTTCCTCTCTCTTCCTCACCCTCATCTTTCTCTCTTTCTCTCTCCCTCTCCCTCTGTCTCTCTTCGACAGGAGCCGTGTGAGCATGTTCCTTATTCTGTTGACAGAGAAACGCGTGGACATGAAGAAGAATTTCCCCCACACACAAAAGCTGTCGAGGAATCCTGACCGCTGACGCAAAACCCCACTGACCTCACCAGCCTCCTGCCATCTGTCTAACCGCCCAGCTGATCCGAGATCAGCTTCTCTGTCTGAACCTTGACCATGAGAGGAATACTTAAACTGACCTCAGATCAGGTGATTCATCCCATAGAATGTCGACCATGTGATAGAATGTGATGGTCTGAGTGAAAAACACTCACATGTACGTACAGATACAGGCATTCGGGGTGGGAGGGTGAGAGAGAGAGAAGGAGGAAAACAGAAGACAAGAAAAAAGAAGAGAAAGTTGTAGGGAAAGAAACAAAAACAGGCCTAAGAATTAATGCTGGACCATTTTGGGAGTGACCTTCACTCTCCTAACAGCAATATAAGCTTTATAAAGGTTCTTAAAGCACTTATTTGTAAACAAATAGAGATCCGATCTGTCACTTCATCAATCAATCAATGACATTTATTTACTCCTTACCCCAATGCTGACAGGGTTAAGGGTCTTGCTCAGGAACCCAGTGGTGGTATGCTGAAGGTAGGATTCAAACCCATGACCTCTTGGTCCCGAGGCAAGTATCCTACACTTGCCTGATTCTGTGTTAAGTAATCTTGAATAGACTTGCTTATGGGATGTATGTATGGATGGATGTATGTATCAAAAAGCCTTGAGCTGTGGTGTAATGTGATGTTCAGTTTATGGTATGATTCATAAACTGTACTGAACTGTTTATCTTCTCAACTATATATAACAGTCTCAGATGAACCCATGTAATGTAAGTATGTAATGAAGGTTTGAACATTTACTACCAGAGGCTTCATCTTTGCATGTTGCTATATAATGTATCAAAACTGGCCCTCAGACAGCTGTGCAAATTTTTAAAGTACATATGAGCTGAACATTAGAAATACGGGGCTGAAAAAAATCAGTAAAAAACCTGAATGCCGCTGTCATTTTAAACCAGAATTCTTTACAGTGTAGCTGTGACTCTCCGTGTAGCTTCTGTGTCAAAAATTCCACACCACAGTTCACTGAACTGATGCTCTCTGCTGCCCCTGTCCCCAACACTCAGCACTTATTCAAAAAACAGCTCAGGAGTGATCTTTTCCCTCCACAGACTCTTTTCATAGTCTCCCGTGAGGTCAGTTTAAAAGAATCCTGACCACTGACACAAAGCTAACATCTGATAAACAGAAGTTAATACCCAGCAATTAACCTCACAGACGATGATTAAATGCTAAACGACGACCGCTGTCATTCCTTGACGAACGTCATTGGGCGGTCGTGCTCAAAAATGTCCCTTATTTTGACAAATCTCAGTGGTAACGGATATGAACTATTATGCAATTACACTCAAAAAGACAGACTGCTGACCAAACTGACGTTGGAGGAGAGGTCAGATACCCAAAACTCTTTAGCGAGGAATTTGTCCAGTTCTGGGGGTGGGGGGGGGCGTGCTACAAGGCACGTCCGTCTTCAGCATGAAGATGCCATAAAGTTGACTCTGTGTGACTTTGCTGAGGACAAACAGATGCGGCCTGCTGCTCAAAAAGCACGTACTGTATGGGGGACGGGCATAACCTATTTACATAACGTCTTTAATAGTCACTGTTTCCTTTATGTTCTATTTTTGGAATGCAGGAAGTGATGAGTTTTGAAAGATATGAAATAGTTCTGTGTGTGTGTGTGTGTGTGTGTGTGTGCTGATGTAGCCCAAGCCTCCCTACCCTCACCCCAAGATAACATGCCTGAGTCTGGTAATAAGTTTTAAGTAGGCGATGACTTTGACACTGTTGTCATTGGATCTCCTACATGATGGGGATCAGGCCTGTGTGAGAGGAAGACATCCAGCCGTATTTATCTTTTCATCACTGCAAAATTCTCCAGGGTCACCGTGACCCGAATAGCCTCTCTGTTTTTTCCCCTCCGCTCACTCTTTCTCGCTTACCCAGTCACTGAGGGCCTGTTCTGGTCTTCTGAAGTCATAGCGGCCTCCGAATTTTTCACAAGGCTCTGGTTCCTGTGCCAATTAGGCTTTTAGTGTCAGAGTAATTCATGTCTATTTAAATAAGAGCAGAAAAATAAGTTCAAGCTAGTTGGAGAGTTCAAATGGGCAAATGAATATAAAACACTAGTTTAATATTTTTTACATTTTTTAAAGCTTTTAAATCAATACAATCCAATACACACATTTGGAGTTGTTTTCTGAGTGAAAGTAAAAACACATGCATATAACAGACGTCTTCCAATTTTATACACAATTATTGTTTATATCGACACCTTGCTAAAATAATCGCCTAACTCTTTTTTTCAAGTTTTTCGGAAAACACAAAAAATCAGCTCTATTCATTTTAGTGGGCAGGCCCTTGTCCTAAAATAGTATAATCATATTACCTGATCGACTGATGGTGTAGGCAATTTTACCATAGGTGGCCAGAATCATGAGGAGATGATTTAGGCAAAAAAGTCAATTTTGTTTATTTTAGCAAGGTGACGATATGCTAAATGTAACATGAATTTATCATGAATTTATCATGAATTTGGAAAAATATGAAACAGCCTGTTCAACAGCTATGGCACATTATAGTTTATTTATATTCATTTTATTGTTATTCTAGAAGCTGTGTTAACTTATCCAAAAAGCAACAAAGCATGTCATTTGAGTGTGGGTGCTAAACTTTTGTCACTGTTGAACAAAACCTTCTTAACTGTCACTGATTCCAATGATTCCAAGTCATTTTAGGCAATTTCATTGGTCCATTCTTCAAGAAATTATCATGCATTCTAAAGGATAGCTGGTATTTTCAAATGGTCCAGAACGTTAAAAACAACAAAAATTTAGATGAATTTTTATATGAGAGCAGCACACTAAAGCATCACTACATATATTCTGACTAACACATTGTGGATTTAGCAGTTCTGGACTGAGGAACTGAGCCAGGATCTTTATTGGCATCAGTCTAATTCAGAACAAAAGATTAGGGTTTGGTGATTTCAATTACATGTGCATTGTGCTCTTCATAATCCTGCATTCTATGCATATTTCAGGGTAAAATAGCTTAAAACGCAACTCAAAGACTGAAGGGATAAGACTGCTGATGTGCAGATAAGATATGCTCCCTGTAGGATCCTCTGTGATATGAAGGCCTTTTATGAATGTCATGTAAGGTCAGTTCCACTGGGGAATGTTCACAGTAACTGATGTGATCATTAATTTATAAAATGGATATAAAATGGACTTTGTACTTCTTGTGGAATCTCATTTGTCTTTTTACAGTGTATTGTATATAAAATGTACACGGTCCAACAAGAATGATCTCTAACCATTTATCAACTTCAAAGCACAAAATGATATGAATATATATATATATATATATATATACACACAAATACATAAATACAAAACACACACACACACATACATGTATATATAGATAGATAGATAGATAGATATTTTAAAAACACCCACTTCGCATCAAACAACTATCTGTCAGAGTTGAAGGTAGGGAGAGGGAAGGGGAGGATGCACACAGCAGTTAGGTTGGTACAGGTATTTAATAAATCAAGAAACACAGAACACAAACACAAAACACAAAAACACACTGGGACACTCCAGACCCGTGCTGCCCCAAACTAACAAAAGAACCAAAAAATCAGGACTCCTGGCTAGAGCTGCAGAGCTCAC
>JBBPCY010027479.1:0-14385 GCA_037974405.1 Brachyalestes nurse | reverse complement strand
ATTTGAGTAACTTCATACTGGATCTCTAAGTACCACCACTCAGGAAAGGAAAACCTTAAAAAGAAAAATAATAATGATGTTTTAAAATAGGGTTCCGCCGCTCCCCCGAGCCTTGCTTCTGCATCAATCAAAATTTAGTCAAAACAGGTCTGATCTCAGCACTGCTGTCACTGCGTGCCCCGCCACGCCTCCTCACCTTTACGGTCCGCCCCGCCCCGACACGAGACCCGTTCTCTAGTCCAGAGAGGAGAGATCTTTTTGCGCCCATGGTATAGTGAAACATTTTGAATTTGGGTGCATACTAATTCATTAATGTAGGTACTCATTACAGTACTACAGCAAAAAAATTATGTCAACCCCTGTCTATAAAAAGAGACAAATACATGACTGTATATATAAAACACAAGCCTTGCTTTAAAGTAAAATCATAATATAATATACACCAGTAGTGGCACCAGGCCTTGTTTTGAATAGGCAAATTTAGGGGGATGGATGATTGGTGGGACATAACCCCATAATAAGTAAAAGACATAAACTTACTTTGCACAAAGACGCAATGATGTCCACCATTATTATGATATGATTATGATTTTTCTCACATATTCAGGCATGTTGAGTAACTAATCATAATTATATTTGTCATTTACAGTGTCTCATTACTTGCTTGGAATAGTTTGTGTTCATGTTTCCAGTCCATATACAACAGTGATGGTCTATATGTGTCACGTCGGTACGCGTTGCGTTGCAGCAGGAGGCACACAGACCAAACTCCATTCCTTGCTTTCTTTGTTTATTTCAAAAACTACAAAGAGAAATAGGCTCGAGGGCCGATAAGATTTCAAAAACTTTGAAATTCGTTTGACGAACGAATAACACAACCAGACGAAAAAGACGGTGAACCCAAAACAGTAAACCAAACCCCCTTTAAATACAGAACACAAACGCAAAAGAACCAATAAACAAACATAATCACTTAACTGAAACCCAAAAACACCTGACTGTGATTACAAACTAACAAAACCCCAGCAGTGACTAATAACTTCAAAATAAAAGCTCAAAGCAACCCCATTAACTAACTGAAATAAGGTCAGACCCCAGCCCTGACAATATGCCCAATCCAAGGTTGAAAATGCTTCATATGTTTGGAATGGTAGATATAAAAAAATTTATTTCATATTTCATAGTTCATAGTTATCGTACTAAAATATATTTGATCTGTCATTTTATTTATAATACAATTTATTTTACAGAATTTCTCTGCTCGTGTCAACAAACTATTCTTTTGATTAAAGTAGAGGGTTTTATGGTATAAATTACCCAGGAGTGTTATGCAGGCTGTATTGAAAATCTGGATGAATACATGCACAATTACACATTGGTGGAAAGAAAAATCGAGAGTCAATAATCCATAACTGACTGTGTTTTAAAAAGGAATCATTCTAGCCCTGTTCTCCCCTCCTCCTAACCCCCTTCCTCCTTTGTTCTCCACCTCTTCCACCTGCTCTTCTGACTGTTCTTCTTTGTTCTCATGGGACCTCACCATTTTTCTCACCTAGCTCTTTTCATATCTTTCCTCTTTTCACACACTTGCCTTTTCATCCATTCTACAGCTCTCTAACCTAACTTGTAGCCTCCTCCTCTTACTCACCTGTCTTCATCTGTCCATCACCCTCCTGTCTGTTCCCCCTGATCCTCGCACCCCTTTGCCACATTCGCCCTGGATCCCTAGTTTGTTTTCTATCTTTAATTTGAAGCAGGAGCTTTTGAGAGCAGAGTTTATTGCAGCTCCCTTGGTTTGCATGCTGAAGCTCTATTTGCACCCTTCATGAGCCTTGTAAATGTGAATATGTGCCTGTTTCATCACAAAGCTTTCAAAAACAAAGTCAGTTTAATAGCAATGAATTGAATTAAATTAAATTGATTTTAATTGAATTGAACTGCATGGGATGGAATGATCCATGTGCTGGCACTTATCTCTTACTTTTTCTGTCCTTTATGCTGTACATGTTCCCTCTTGTTAACATGTAGTTGTTCACAACTTGAGTGTAATTTTAGCCTGGATCAGATGTTTGGTAAATGAGGAGAAAAGATCTTCAGGCCTGAAGTGTTAGAAAAGCTCAGTGGCTTTCTTTGCTAGGGGCCAAAAAATATGATGTAATGTTGTGAACTGTGCCTTCAGGAGCACACTTACACACACACTCACACACACACACACACGTGCTGGTTCCAGTCCACAGGTCCCCAGGGATGAATTCCGCACATCTCCCTGGCAACATCTAATCACTGTCATCCCAGCACATGCGCTATGTGATGGGATTAGATAAGATTATGCTAATTTGCCAGAACACTCAGACACACACACACACACACACTCAGTAGGAGAGGGTGATATGAACTGAAATTTATGTCACAATATCTTTCTCAAAAATGTAATAAATGCAATTATGTTTACAGGGTTTGTTATGCTTTTTTACAAAAAATAAGAATGACAAAAGATATTGATTTGTCCTGCATGTGATTTGTCATTTTTGGGTTTATCACAGTATCCACAAAGGTTAAAATAGAAATCGCTGCACTTGTTTGGTACCTCCTACCCATAAAATAGATTTATGGTCATGGTTAAATGGCTCTGAGTCACAAAGTGACAGCTGAATGTTCAGTGCTGCTCTGCCTCTTTGGTGTGAAACACACACAGATCTGACACCTCAACTATATTAATAGTTGTGTCTATGTTTGTATGTGTGTGTGTGTGTGTGTGTATGTGTCCTGTAGGATTTTGACCACAGTGGGTTCCCAGTTTGACCTGAGGACACTACGAGCTGTACGAGTGCTGAGACCTCTCAAGCTGGTATCAGGAATCCCTAGTAAGTGTGGGAAATTGGTGTTGTGGTGAAAGATCACAAATAAAAGCATGACCCTAAAATCCCTAACTCTCTCACCCCCCCACCCTCCTTTGTCCCAGGTCTACAGGTTGTACTGAAATCCATCATGAAGGCCATGGTTCCTTTGCTGCAGATCGGCCTGTTGCTCTTCTTTGCCATCGTCATGTTTGCCATTATCGGAGTGGAATTCTACATGGGCAAGTTCCACACCACCTGCTTCAAAGACGCAGGTCAGTCTCGTCTGTTTGTTGAGTTTTCAATTCTATTAGAGATCTGACAGCTCAACAAAGTTTGACACAGGTGTGATGATTTAGGCATGTTGTTACAGTCTTAAACTAGTTACCATAAGCTTCTGTTAACCTAAATTCGTGCTGAGATTTTGTGTTTCCTGGTCCTGTCCCTAAGCAGAAGATAAAGTCTAGCATCATTTATTATGTCCCATTTAAATAGACAGATGCCTGCAAAAATGTTAACTCACTAATATTAGGCAATCTCAAAGCATATTACATTCACTATAAACTGTATCAGGGGAAAAAAGCAATTATCACGCACAGCCTGTAATAATTATACTTAATATTGTAATGTTTTGCTGCCATTCAAATAATATTAATCCCACATGAGCTTTCTGTTTTTTAAGAGCCAAATGGAGTACTAGTACAGCTGCAGATAAACAGTTAAGTCTGGACATGTGCTTGCTTAATAATTTGCTCAGTATTTATAATTAGGTTTAGTTTTTAATTAAAATGTCTTATGCAGGAACCTGATTTAATATATCTTTCTAGTCCAAAATTGCACTTCCATTTTTCTTTGCATAATATCCTGCTGACTGTTGGCAGAGCTGACCTGCTGTTTCTTTGTAAGATTAGATTCACTGTTGAGAATGTGTGTCTAGTGGCACTAATAGCCTAGGTCTTATAATGTAAGCAATGGTTTGGTTAAAAAAAAAACCTACAATGCTATATTGAAAATAATGAAAGGTCATAGCTGTCAGTTTAGCATAATTCAAAATGCCTGCCACACACTTGCCTCAAACAAGTTGTAATGAATGTCAGTCTCAGATTTGTTTATATGGTTTCTTTCAAATTGACTTGCAAACCATCACTTTGTAAAAAAAGAACAGATGAAATTCTAATTAGCTAATGCCAATTGTAGATTTTAAACACACTTTTTACTTATAGTAAGCTGCACATTTCTCTCTCTCTCTCTCTCTCTCTCTCTCTCTCTCTCTCTCTCTCTCTCTCTCTCTCTTTATCTATCTTCTTACTGATATTTACTCACAGCCCTAGTCAACTTCTTAGGGGTAGCTTAGGATTTACTGAGGTTTGAGAGATGAGATGTTCTCTCTCTCACTTTCTTTGTATTCTCAGTTGAACTGTTGTTATCAGCATCTCTTTCATTTTATTCTGATTACCCAGTAGCCTAAAGTCTAGGAATACCATGAAAAACTGTGTGTGTGTGTGTGTGTGTGTGTGTTTGCGTGTGTATATGTGCGTGTGTGTATGTATGTGTGAGAGGGGCGTTATATGTGTGTGTAAGCTATTTCAGTGAGCTGCTGTGTGTGTAATTAGGCTGTGTTATAATGATGCTCCTGGTGTTTGGAGGCTGAGCTGTTAATGTGCACCCAGATGTAGCCACGACCACCATTCAGCAATCAGCAGCATCAGCAGCTGCTGTACTCCAGTGAGTCTGTGTGTAACTCAGTGTGTGTGTGTGTGTGTGTGTGTGTGTGTGTGTGTGTGTGTGTGTGTGTGTGTAGGGGTGTGTGTGTGTGTGTATATGTTAGTGGGTAGTGGGTAGGTAATGAGGAAGATAAGTCCCAATAAAAGCTCTTTGTTTAGTTTCCTCTTCAGTTCTTTTTTTCTCATTTAATTAATCAAGTCAGACATACTGTCTGTCATTTTTTCCAAGAAAACTACAGCTGCTTTTCTAATCAATACATTAAGACAATTCATTTTTTTTGGTAAGAAATAAATGAGTAAAATAAAAAACACATGCATGTAAATGACAGTGTACTTAGCCAAGTGATATATACAGTGCAGTGGATTTTTATTAAGAGTGATGGATTTTAATTAAGTGTAATCCCAAAACAAACCAAGGATTATTGCCAAAACCCAAAACGGTATAAAATGATGACGTGCAAAACATGGAAGTATCATCAGTAAAGGCAGAAACAAGATAACACAACAGATAATAGGATCATTTTTAGCTACAGCACAAGATCAGTAAGAGCTGTCACATCATTAGAGTATCTGTGTGTCTGGGGAAAATGTATGAGCACACACACACACACACACACACAAACACACTCTTCACTGAATGCCTTTAAATTGACATTTTAGTTTTATTAGTTGCATCTTCTGTTAAAAATGCTGCAGAATATGACTATGTTGTTGTAGGTTACTCAAAACAAAGACAAACTCTGGCAAAATTAGACAAAAAATATATATAATCCTCCTAAGTCTTTAGCCTTTCACACTTAAATGAAATCACTCAAAATAAAGAACATACTAAGGCCTTGTTAAAAAACATTAAAAAAAAACATGTTAGACAAGTGGGCATTCTCATCAGAATGGGAAGAAGGTTTTCACTCGGAACTGTGGATGACAGGTAGCTGTACAAGCTTTGAAATACAAAATATTTTTTAAGTTTGAACATAAACTGTAGTGCTTTGCCTTTTTTTGTGGTGTGAGCCATACCAACTTTAGCTTGTTAATTAGCAAGCAAGCAGAGAAAAATAATAAAAACTTTGTAGCCTAAAGCCCAGCAAAAATTGTATAGATTAGATTTTTGGGCAAACCATCGCTCTAAGACCTCGTTCACACAGACGTTTGAATCTTGGATAAATTAACGTGCTCTGAATGCGTTAGATTGGAGTTGACGCTGTTTAACTCCAGCCTGCAGCCCAATGTGTAGTTTCGTGTATTCACCTGTGGGGGCAGTAATTCTTCAGTCCAGATTGTTTACGTGTTGGGATTTATAGTTTTACATTTTCCTTCAAAACTTGAGCGCTCACCTGTCGCCACAAACGCCCGAAAAACGCCTGATTCAGATGCCCGTGTGAACAAGGCCTAATATGTAAATGACAGAACAGATGAAATTCATATAAGCACCTTCTATTAGCTGCTATTGCAATTTTTAGCTAAAATTAAAAGCTTCTGTAATAAAATATGGCATATTTTAGAGTGATTTACTGCTATGGTCATTTTTCAGGAAAAATGTTTACCAGATAATCAGATTACCATGATTAATGGGCAAGTTCTGCAGAAGTTGATGTTCCTGTTCCCTCAATCACTTACCCCTCCAAGGGCTCATCTAATTAACTTTAGTAGAGCTCATAATATAATGGAACAATCCGGATTTCCCTGAGGGACCGGCATGACCAAGTGGACGCAGTAGAGGTACTTTACCAAAAAGCATTGTTGAGAGTTAAGATCCCAAGTATTCTTAGAGTTTAGGGCAGTCCCAGCGGCTTGGATCATTGTTTGGTTTGGTGACTGTCACATTAAAACACACCTGATGCAATTCATTAGCTAATGAAAGGTTTAACTGGAATGTAGAGCTACAAAAATATCAAACTGTTCCAGACTTTCAGTAACTCATCCCTGATTTAGAAGGTTATTTTAACCTGATTTAGGTACCCCCCTTTGGGTTACTTGTATTTTGCCCTGTCTGCCCTTGTGTTGCGCAAGGAGGAACATTGTTTTGTTTCACTGTGTACTGTGTATACGGCTGAAATTACAATTCAGCTACTTGACTTGACTTGCCAAAACTGTATGAAAAATAGTTATTGTATTTATTTTCTACCTCTTTTTTTGCCTGTTGTGTGTATATATTTCAGAGCAAGTAGCAGATTACCCGTGTGGGACGGAGGCTCCCTCTAGACTGTGTCCCAATGGCACAATATGCAGGACGTACTGGAAAGGACCAAACTTCGGCATCACCAACTTCGACAACATCCTATTTGCAGTGCTCACTGTATTCCAGTGCATCACCATGGAAGGATGGACAGACATCCTGTATAGTGTGAGTTGCCTTCTAAACAGACATATACTGAAATGTCTTGTTATAAGAGCAGATATAGGCTCTAATGTACACCCCATCCCCCACTTCCCACCCTTGGCTCACACACTAAGGCTTTGTGGAATACAGATTGTGTTTTAATCTCTAAGGCTTTAGTGTGAAGTACTACAGTACAGCTCAGAACACTTGACATATTCTGTTCTGCTTGTCTAACTCACAGAAATCTGCAGCGGGACTGACTGTCTCTACTAGTAATAAAACTTCTGTGTGTTCTGGTATGAATACTGAATTTGTACCAAAATGTTGGATACCTTTCACTTTCCCAGAGTTCGAGCTTACTCTTATTGGTAAAAAATACTCTCATTGAACATTTCAATGGAAATGAAGTCTTGCATTTGGACACACTGGTTATTTTATGAGCTCTTCTTTATAGGTTACTTGTTAGAGACTGAGAGAATGACCGATAATTAGTAAATAACAGGAAGAGGCTAGAAGGAAGAGGCTTCTGATAAAGTGGCTGGTAACTGTATAAATGTGAATAAGGGGGAAAAAACATTTTGTCAGTCCACAGTTTGTTAAAGATGAAAATTCAGTCTTATGGGCCTATAGTCATTTAACCATTTTCACTGCTGTAAGTTTGTGGTATAAAGATAAAGCAATACCAGTACACGGTGTCAGCAGCACCTTTTCTTAAATGCATCACCTTACTGAGCTTATCGTAACTTTCAAAGTGCTCAAAGTGATTTTGGCTTTATACCATCTTCCAACCATCTTCGTGCTGTGTAAGCCTTTGGGGAGCCAGATTCCTCACAATGGGGTTCCTTTAGGGCTTTTGGCTCAGAGGACTGTCCTAGCAGGCTGGCAGTGTTTCACCTGGCCTCCTCTCGCTGGCTGTGAAATGCCGAAATGTATCACAGTGCCAGAGCGTGGTGGGGGGGCAGCATATGCCCCTCTTGTCCTGCTCCACTGCCAGTGTGTGGGAGAAAAGGAGCGCATTAGCAAAAGCTGCCTGCATTCCGCACCCAGCTGCACTGCCACACTGCCTCATTCATGCTTATACTTTCTCACTCAGAGTTGAGTGTTCACACTATAAGGCCGGCAGTCTTAACACAGACTGATGGAACGTGGACGTGTTTCTTCAGAACACGCAGCACCTCTTTAGCTCCTTAAGCACTGTTCAGACAACTTTCCAAATGTGTTATTCTGGTGTAGAGCAGAGATACAATGTTACAGGAGTAATTTGTTGTGGCTTTGGTTATGTGCTTCCACAGAAAGGTTTCAGCAACAATGACTTTAACTTTTTGGGCAAAAGTACAATGCTGTTATTTTATGCTATCCCAGTTTACCTTATGTTCTGATATAAATTTACAGGAGAAGAGAAGAGCATTATTAACATTACTGTAAGGTTGTTTTCACACTTGGTCCGTTTCAACTCTGATCAATTAGTCAGAATTTTTTGCGTATATGTGAACACACCTAACAAACGCAGATCACTTTGAAAGTCCCCATCACAGTTCGCTTAACTGGCGCATAATGAACACGAAGCGGGGCTTTGACAATTTTTGCCCCCTAGTCTTGCTTTGGGTGTATCACGTGGTACAGCCCCAGGAGCAAGAAAGAAACAATGGCTGCACGTGTTGAATACAGAACTAAAGTATGAACAAGTCCCCTTTCAAATGCACGCACGATGTGAACATAAAAGGCACCAAGATCCCTTTCTGTTGGTCCACTTTTTGGACCACTTCTAGAGGACTGAGTCCGGTTCCTCTAAAGAGGGCTATATGTAAAAAAAACGTACGTTGGTGTAACAGTCCATTTTGGACTATTTCTATAGGTCCATTCATAGCAAAATGTTACCATGATATAAAGAGCAGTGTAATCAAATGATGTAAAAATGAGAAACTGTGCGATCAGATTTGCCCTAAACATAATTTGATAAAATACACCCCTCCTACCAAGGTACATGCTGGCAAAACAGTACCCAAACAAACTTCTGATTCAACACTAATTCACATCAAATTATAGTCACATTTACTGTATGCAAATAAATTATATTTTAACAGTTCAGTTATACAGTAATGAGTCAGTGGTATTCCTCTGAAAGTGCAGTGTTAATAGAGATAGCAGACCCATACATTAACTCCTTCATGGCTGCCGACATAAAGCTACATAAACACTTATACATTTCCTTATAAATTACAAATGGTGTCAGCTTTCAGTATGGGATGCGTCTGTCACTTGGCAGTGAGATAAAGCCATGAGTCATAGTAAAGACTGAAGGTAATATTTTTACACATAATTTTTCAAATACAACATTGCAAGTGAAACTTGTTGAAAACTGGCATTAATGTCACATAATCATTGCCAGTTCAGATTACCAGACACCCACCAAGTCTGATAACTCATAGCCTTTATAAATGCGTATGTCAGCTGTCTCCATTAGAGGTGTCATGTAACCTAAGTCGTCCTTAATTGAAGTGCAACTTTTTCCCCACTGTTTTTATTTCAGTGCAGCAATGCATTAGGTATGCTTTAACAGCATGTCAGTAGCAGTAAATGACTGTGTTTATTTGAATGCGTTGGCATGTGTAGGAAGTAATCGGTTCTGAAGAAGCATGTCCTCTTATGTATATTACTTATGCTTGAAAAATTACTGGTGTTTTGTATAGAGACCAGTGGGAGGAATTTGACCTCACTACAGTTAAACAAACTCCTCTTATTTGTGCATGACTTGTGACAGACCAGCTAACTGCAACTTTTCAGTAAAGTTACAAACAACGCATGAATATTTATGGTTTACCTCTGATGAAAAGGGGGAGGTATCTTTAATCCCAGATTAATTCACAGCTATGAGAACATGAATTTTACTCCCATGGCACAAACTACATGCAATGTATGCAAAGGTATAGGTGTTATTTTGGTCACAGTTGTGACTGGTGAGAAACTACAAAATCAAAAGTTAAAAAGTTAGAACCAAATTAATACATTTACTATAAATGTTAATAGGATTATGAATGATAAATTATTTATATTATTTATTTCAGCTGATAAACAGTGAGTGAAATGTGCCAAAAAAAGTTGCAGCATATAGAGCTATTGAAATGCTGCATGCAGGTTTTATTGAGTTCTTCTGTTCTAGCATATCTAGGAAGGAAACCTGCGTAAAATGCGTTGTTCCACCTATCAATGTTAAAATTGTTGATGAAAAATATGATATACCCAACATAATGCCCTTTTACATTCATACCCAAATATGGTAACTGTATCTGTATTATAAAATATTATAACATGACTCCTTTACTTATAATTTACTCTGGCTTTGTGTTTTCTCTACTCACAAAAACAAGATTCAATTTAAATCAAGATTCAATATAAAAATTACTGTAAACTCATTAATTGCTTTTTTAAACTTTACAAACATAGTATTATTATTACAAACATAGTATTATTATTATTACATGTTTAATATTCTTAGTTGCTTTCTTTGAGCAGCACCAGTGTATCTGTAGCAATGTTTCTCTAGTTCACAGTAAACTTGGTGCAAAAAAAGCCATTAATTACAGCCCGACTGAGTAAGTTACTGGACCTTGTCTCAAACTCGCTTCTTTCGATTTACTTGGAGAAAGCTCTTATGAAAAAGATTATGCACATCCACAGACTTTTTCAGTTTATTACTCATTTGTGTATATGGTGATGAAAGCTGATTCATTTAAAAAATAGTCTTTTAATGTTATTTAGTATTAAAATAAGCTCTGCATCTTTTTTAGTCTTCCATATATCAAGCTCTAAAATAAGTGCCTGCACTGCCTACAAAATGTTCGCAGTCTTGCCAGAAGATGGATAATAAAACGTTAAGTCACATGAGGCCGGTGATTTTACCATGACATAAAGTAAAAACCATTGTTAACTGTGGTGAAATAACTGTAACACATAAAAGCTAGGTTATTACACATATCCGCCAGATTATCCATAAGCTTATTTATTTTATAATATAATAATACACTAATGTTTCCTGGTGGTTAGGGTGTTGCCCCTGTGATCAGAAAGTTATGGGTTTGAATCCCAGGACTGCTAGTGGCACCAGTGAGGTTCCCTTGACCAAGGTACCATCCCCACAAACTGCTTCCCGGGTGTTGCATTGTCGTCTGCTCGTTGCTTCGCTGAATGGATTTAGTGCTGAGAACAGTTTCGCACTGTGTGCTGTGGTGTGTTCATCCGTGACAAATATGGCCATTTTACACTATTTTTACACTTCACAACTTGGCTAATTTAGCTTATCATTTTTAACATTTGATTTGCATTGCACCACGTGAAGAGCGAGGCCAGTTTTGCTGTAGTTGTTCTGGGCATCTTGTGATTGTCACACCCTGTACATCGAGATCACCGGAATACTGAGCCAGATTTTCCCCTCTTCTAGTCTTGTGCTGTTGGTTTCTCATGATTTGTAATCCTTACCTTTATCTCAATTATGTTTCTGATTTAAGCCGAGGCCCAGCCAGAAAATGTTTTCCAATTGCCTTCATGTTATTGTCTATCTGTGCTTATCTACAATTTTACGAATTACAGCCCTAGTTGGCTCCTGTAGTTAAGTAAGTTGGTCATGCTCTGGACTCACGAAGAACCAAGTCTCCATATGGAGCATCAATGCATACAGACTCCTGTCAGTTGTAATCTGTGGTCTGCAGTCTGTACATGTTCACTGGAATGTGAAGAAAAGCGAGGAAAAGATTTTACAGTACTCTTTAAGCATAAGCTCTTAAAAGGAAGGTGGCCAGTCATTTTTCTTGTCTTTGTAAGATATTGTTTACTTTCTTACAGGAAAGTCGTCTGTGATTGTACACACTTTTTCAAATACCACATGGATGGCTAGGGTGTAGGGTAGACAACATAATGAAATAAGAATGATGGCTGGACTCCATTTTCTAGATTACATGTCAGGCTGGATTGATAGCTATCTTTATAACATTGTAATGTGAAGTGGAAGGATGGTTCATTGGACATTCAGTAATGAAATAGTGGACATAACTCTTCCAGTATCTCAGTGTCTTTAGATATTTTCATAAAGGCACAACATCTTAATCTTTAAGAGGCTACACCTTTTCCAAATTTTACAGTGATATCTATCTACACTTGAGTTAAAGCGGCCAAGAATGCCTGAACGTGTACCTGACATTTCCAGGTCATGATTTACAGTAGCTGCACATCTGTGGAAATAAGGAGTTCATATAGTGAAAAGCCAAGCCATTTAGTATTTTTTGCTACCCAGCTCTTTCAATCCATGTATGAACACCAAGCTGCAAAAGCCACCTGGTTTACATTTTTGAGTTGGCAGAAGAATCATTGTATTTGTATATACCTACCTATTCAAATTTATGTTATAAAGTATTTTCAGCATGCCTGCGTTTTGAATGAGGGCCAATGCAAGATAGCCAATCAGAACAGAGGCCATAGATATGCATCAGTCTTTAAGACAACAAAAATAACAAATGTATATAGGGAATAATATACCACAAAAATGGTTGCATATGTGTTCTTCAATACTGTTAACTGAGGAATATAGCTATCTCACACACCATGAGATAAGAGTTTGGTAAAGGCAGGGAGGCGAGGGTCCTTTGCTAATCATAAAGCAGTGGTTGTTTCATGCTCATTGATTTTATTATGCTATTCCTATACTACACATTAACAAATGACTGCTTAATTACCACTGCTGTGGTATGCACTGTTCCAGAGGCTGGGTAAAATATAATGAAGTGGCAGGGGCTGCTAAGGATTAAATAGAAAACAAAACGAACAGTCCTGTTGCACTGAACAACATTTAAAGGGCCCAAATAATGGAAAACAAGTAATAAACTTCGTAGTAGTAGAAGTAAAATTCACTCCACCGTCTGCTGTAGAAGCAGCTTCCAGTTCAGTCTATGGCTTTTTACTTCGCCTATAGATGTTGAATGATAAGCAGTGACACATTTGTCATTGCATCCTTCTAAAGAAACAGTTTCTTCTGTGCACTTCAAACCAGGCTGCTTTTTGATTTAGGAGAGATATAGCGTACCCAATCAGAATAGAGGATATTTGTTATTGGGACTGTAATAAAAACAACTTTTCAATACTAAGAAATTGGAATATGTTACTTAAAATCACATGAACATCGTAAATTAGACTTAAGGAAAAAATACATGAAGTTGTTTACGGGCCTTTTATGTTATGTGGCTGTAACATGCATTAACTCTGTATATCTCTATATGACACTGTTGTAGCTAGTAAGGAGTGTAAGGGCATGTGAAAGCACTGCAATGTTTGGAGAGCTTAGGCCCCTGTTAGTTTGTGTGTAGACACAATAGTGATCTTGCCTCAGCTCAAGCTGGAGTGCGTGTCCATGTGGGGCTTGTAAACAGCGAGCAGTGAGCCAGTGTGGGTCAGCACAGCGGTCTTGTTACTGCGGGCTGAGTCACCAGGCCTGCGTGCACCTTGACCCTGTCACTTTGCCATCCTGAGCTGTCAGACCCATTGGCAAGCTCATTAAACATAGTTATAAATAGCCCATTGGGACTGGACCGAGCTGAATTATATTTGGTCTCATGCAGCAGTGAATCATCTCTTCTTGTTTAGTGTCTTTTTAGTGTATTTATGCTCTCTCTCTCTCTCTCTCTCTCTCTCTCTCTCTCTCTCCTTCTTTGTGGATTTAGCTAATTAGAGTGGCAGTAAAAAGGAAGTGTGAGGGCCTCTGGCCTGCGGTGCTGGATTCAGAAACAAAAGCACTTGTCTTTATTATTGCAGATATTCTGGCAGGGGGAAAGTATACAGCAGGATTCTCTTTGCAGTGTAAAAATGTCTTAAGCCATAGTTTGTCCACTGCTTTCTATGAATTCACAAATACTAGATCTAAAAACATTACATCATATTGTGCCTCTGTTATTCTACATAAAATATTATGTTGACAGGAGTGTCCAAATAACTGATGTGGTTGCAAGGTTTTATTCCAAAAAGGAATGAGCACACATGACTAATTGCTGATGATTTAGACTAACCGATTAAACGAGTAGAATCTGTTTTGCTCTTGCTTGTTTAGAATGAAATTCTGTTGCCATACTGATCCCTTGCTGGTAAAATTGGAGATTAGCTTGATAAAAACTTATCTGCCAAAAAGTGAGGATTTTGGTCTTTTGGTCACTCTGGACTATTGATTTTCCCTTGAATAACAGCCTCAAAACGATGTGTAAGTAGGTACTTTAATTGAAATGTTCAAAAAATATTTAAATTGGCTATAGCTAATCATATTTCATAAAGTATTCATTCATTTTTGGACAAAATAATACTCTCAGGTTCCCAGGTCTTCAAACATTAACGTTCAGTAATGACCAGAGGCGGACAAAGTACTTAAGTGAAGGTACAGATACTACTAGTCGAATGTTACTCCAATACAAGTGAAAGTCATACAGTCAAATTTCACTTAAGTAAAAGTACTGAAGTACTTGCTTCCAAA
>JBBPCY010027469.1:0-14385 GCA_037974405.1 Brachyalestes nurse | reverse complement strand
CCAGCACCTTTGGGATGAACTGGAACGGAGATTGTGATCCAGACCTTCTCACCAACATCAGTGTCTGACCTCATGAAGTGGTAAAAAAAAATTGGGGCCTAAAGAATCAAATGATCCGGACACAGAGCTGGGATTCCCGTTGGAGCTGTGATCTTTGTTGTTGGAGCACAAACACTAAATCTGGAGAGATACAGAGCCCTGTGCAAAAAAGGTCTTTCAAAATTGTGAAGCATTCCTTATTTTTTTATACAAAAGTTTAAAACTCATTTTTTGGGGTAAATATTATATACACTGAAGCAAACGGAGAAATTGTAAGCACTCTGTTGTGTGTTTCATGAATTAATTTGAGTTGTTTTTCTCATCACTCAAAACATAAAATATAATAGTCTTGCCAGAAAGATTAGTGAAGATATGACCTGTTTTCTGTCGTAACACCCCTGATTTCACATTACATTCATTTGGCAGACACTTTTATCCAAAGTGACTTACAGCTTCAAGATTCAAGACTCAAAGCGTTTATTGTCACATGTACAGAAAATGTGCAGTGAAATTCTTACTTTTCTGTCCACACACAAATGCTGAGTTAGATTAAGAGTTAATAAATAGAAGTAAAAAATTAAAATTAAAATGAAAGAAATATATAAAATAGAACAAGATAAAAAAATACAAATAAGTAAGTGAAGACAAGTGTGATGTGCAGATGCAGATAAATATAAACTGTGCATTTGCAATGAAAGAAATGTGCAAAGGAGCAGAAAAAAATTAAAGTATGAGGTAGATGGTTGTGCAAAAGAGCTTAGTGTGCAAAAACGAGCTTAATGTGCAAAATTACAGCTGAGGTGGGTCAGCCGTTCAGGAGACTGATGGCAGAGAGGAAGAAGGAGTTGTTTAGTCGGGAGGTTCTGGATTTCACACTTCTGAACCTTCGTCCCGAGGACAGGAGTGTGAACAGTCTGTGTTAGGGGTGTGTGTTGGGGGTGTTTTGGGTGTGTGCGGGGTCTGTGAGGATGGAGGACAGGCTGTGTTGGGGCTGTGGGGGTCTTTAAGGATGGAGACAGCTCTCCTCTGGACTCTGCGGTGGTGGATGCTCTCCACTTCAAGCTCCCGGATAAACAGCGACTGATGAGGAATCCTTCTCTTCCTCATGTCCACTTTCATCTCCTTTGTCTTATCAGTGTTGAGGGTGAGGTTGTTGTCCTCACACCATGACACCAGACCGTGACACCATGACACCAGTGGGTGCAACTGGTCTGTAGTCATTTAGGCAGGTGGCTGGGCTTTTCTTGGGGAGGGGGATGATGGTTGTGGTCTTGAAGCATGTTGGAATGGTGCTCTGGCTGAGGGAAAGGCTGAAGAAGGAGGTGAGAACCTCAGCCAGCTCATTAGCACATGCTTTAAGGGCCCGTCCAGGGATTGTTTTCTGGTCCTGCTGCCTTGCAGGCGTTGATCTTACTCAGGGCTTTGTGTACTTGGTCTATTGAGACCACTGGCGGGGGAGGCTTGGGTGATCTGGGGGTTCTGGGAGGTCTGGGGGGTCTGGAGGGTTTTGGAGGTCTGGAGGGTCTTGGAGGTCTGGAGGGTCTGGGAGGTCTGGGAGATCTCAAAGCGGGTGTAGAACATGTTGAGATCATCCAGCAGGCTGCATGCAGAGCTGATGGTGCTGTTGGTGTCCTTGTACTCTGTGATGTGCTGCAGGCCTTGCCACATCCACCCGGGGTTAGCAGAAGAATAGAAGCCATCCAGCTCTGTACTGCCTCTTGGCCGCTGTGATGGCTTTCCTCAGTTCGTACTTCACAGCTTTGTACTCTGTCTCATTTCCTGATCTGAATGCAATAGAGCGAGTACGCAGCATGCGTCGTACCTGACGGTTGATCCAGGGCTTCCGGGTACATGAACAGAGATATGTGGTCAGACTGTCCAAAGTGGGGACGCGATGTTACTGTAAACATGGTCCAAGGTGTTCTTGTCACGGGTGGGAATGTCCACGTGTTGGTGATATTTGGGAAGTACAGTCCGTAAGTTGCACTTATTAAAGTCACCAGCGACGATAAAAACAGCGTCTAAATGAGTTGTCTCTAACACGCTGATGACATTGTGGAGTTTGCCGAGTGCTGCTCTGGAGTTAGCTCATGGCTGGATGAAAATGAACAAAAACACAGCTGAAAACTATTGTGGCAGATAGTAGGGGCCTTATTTCAGCATTAAAAACGTCTGGTGAACAGTGCTTGTGGACAGTCTGTACATCTCCACACCACGAGTTGTTAATAAATGCACACACCCCTCCCCCGATGGCCTTACCGGAGGCTGCGGTCTCCTCGGCGTACGGAATGAGTCTGTAGCTGAACAGCGCATTCCGGGACTTTGTCTAAAAGCCAGGTCTCGGTGAAAATAAGAGCGCAGCATTCTCTTATTTCCCGCTGTGTTTTGTTCTTGGCTCGCAGTTCATCCAGTTTGTTTTCCAGGTACTGCACGTTGGCCAGTAAGAGGCTGGGTAGCAGTGGTCAGTTAGCTCGAGCCTTTAGCCTAGCATGGAGCCCCCCCCCCTTGCTTCGCTTGTGTCGACGTCTCCGAAGTGCTCACCTGGGTTCAGCTGGCTTACTAGGGCTCGGTGCTTCGGGGCCTTCCTGGGAATGGGGCCAGTGGTGGTGAGGGCTACCGGGGCGAACAATGACTTGAAGCTTTGGTGGTATGAAAAGAGTAAAGTCCAGATGATTGTGCGAGTTACCGATGTCCAGTAGTGCCTGTCTCGAGTAAGTTAACACTACAAAAAGATCAGAGAACACACAAAAAACAAAAGAAAGCCATAATTTGAGAGTGGAGTGAGCAAACACGTCTGCCTCGAGGGGCGCCATGATGCATTTTGGTGCCAAGAGTGTCCCCAGACCTGACAGGAGGTTTGGAGAGAAAATTCCAAAGTTAGATTTTTTCCAGTCACTGCTTGAGATTCGTCTTATGACAAGGTCCAGTGATTAAGTTTTCTGCAGTTTCAAATGAAAGGGCTTTATTACTTCACTTCACAAAGGTCGCAGAAATGCCAGTTGTAAGCTTGACTCTGTTGATAGCTTGTAGCAATGTCGACCAGATGTCTAAGTAAACTTTAGCAAAGTAGGTGAGTTCTTTTTCCTTGTCCATGTGTGCTAGAGACAAAGAATGGTGGCCTCTCTTGAGAAATGTTCCTTGACAGGCAAATGTTGCAGAGAGAGAACTAGGTGGGGGTTGGTGACCAACCAGCTTTTATAACCTTTAGGGCACACTCGGTCCTCCCCACCAAGAGGAGCAGACTCAAAACCAACTTTAAAGGAATGCTTGCAACGTGCATTTCAGTGGTATTGCCACCTGTTGGAAGGCTTTCATACCTACACGGATGAGTCAAGTTTTTTTAAATAGATTTAATAATCCAAAGATTTGATAGTGAATACTGATTAACAAATTATATTTTTATTCAATCTCATATTTAAAAACTACTAGTCAGACTGGAACAAAGCATGTAAGGTCTTGTATGTTCCTTGTATGCAATCCTTAGTACCTACCAAAAGTGTACCAAAAATTGCCATTAACCTATCAACAGGGTTATGGGTGCCCAAGACATTTGATATATGGGTGGGCGAAGGCCAGCCCGTGGGGTCTGATTTTACACAAGAGCTGTTATTGGGTGAAAAAGGTAATGCTGGCAATTATGTGCCATGTGTTCTGACACCTTTCCGTCACAATTTGCTGTGTCCACATACCCATATACCAATATATGGGTATGTGGACACAGCAAATTTTGTGTCATACAAAATACCAATATACCAGTATATACCCACATACCAATATAGCTGCATACCCATATACCAATCTCATTAGCATCTTGGTGTCATCTCTTATGTGGTAAGTGGAACACACCTGGATGTTTATAGGATGTAAAAAAAAATTTGATGCTCACATGCATACTGAAGGCACTTTTGGTTGTGGACAGGTCAGCGTGTCTCAGTCTCTTTAAGCAACCTGTATTATGTGCTGTTGGGCTGTTAATGAGATCCTCTGACACATGTTGTGACTTTGAGGGGGCTGTGATTGACATAACAGAAGCAGACAGAGCAGGCAGTGGTTCTATCCACTGTTTAAGCAGGTTAATATGACCCACGCGATTGTCTTCTCTTCTACCAGGCTTCTGAAGGTAATAGTTTACTGGGCCCACCCAGTCAGCAACGACATAGGGTCCTTGCCATCACTTGAGAAACTTAAACGTGCAACTGGGAAAAATTTTTCTTGGCTCAGCAGGTGTATTATATACTTTCTGTTGTTCATGTTGGGTTGCGTGGGGATGTTTATTCACAATGAGAATAACTTTTTGTAGTCTCGTTTGCATATCTTGTACAAAATTAATAGTAGTGCTAAATGTGGCCGACAGGCTTTCCCGAATTTCCCGAGTGGAGCTTTCCAGATAGCAAATTAGACATAAGGGAGTAAAAGATCCCTATCTCTCTGTTCTTCATCAATTACTTTTTTAGACATTCTTTTTAATGTCTGGTTAAATTGGTTAACAAGCCTGTCTGTTTGGGGATGACAGGTAGAAGCCCTTGGGTGTTTTACCTGCAGCAGCCTGCAGGGATCAGCCATGATTTTAAAAGGGGTGCCTTGGTCAGAAAGAATGTCTTTGGGGATGCCCACATGGCTGAATGAGAGAAGCAGTTCTCAGGCAATATTTTTTGAGGTGGCTTTGCGGAGTGGGACAGCCTCAGGGTATTGTGCCGTAGTCCAGGATCATGAGGATACATTCATGACCCCAGGTGGACTTATGAAGTCCATCCCTATCCTTGAAAGGCACCTCTATGATGGGTAAGTGAATAATAAGAGCAACTCCGAAGTTTTTAACCTTTTCCGGCCAATGAAAGCAATCCCTAGTTTTTTGGGCCCCTAGATGCCCACCAAGAAGCAGGTGCATGACTGTGTCATTTCTAGATTGTGAGACTAGCAGCAGATCACAGGGTTCACCTCGATATTCACAACGACAGGGGAACTAGAAGTTTGGAATAAGACCCACCACAACCAGCCACTTGCCACTCTCGCCCCCAATAGTAACCTGTGTGGCCGAGACGTTTTGCACATCCCCATGGATGCAGCCTTTGGAAGCGAGGTGTGGCAGGGTAGGGTGATCACACTTCTAGAATCTAGAACGACCAGCATGTGGGCTCCATTTTAACTTCAGGGTTACGATGGGGCTGCCATGTCAGGTAAGGATGTACATGGCGCAGCATGCCAACCACATTATTTCAATAGAACAGTTCCTCAATGATGTTCAGTATTGAAATGAGTCCTAGGTCACTGCATCAAGCTACACCAGGACCCCCTTCATGTGTTGATGGTTGGTCCATAACAGTGGTGCTTAAATGGCGCACTGCTCTCACTTCACTCTTCCTAGCGAGTGGGATCAGTCCGTTCAGCATCACAGTTGGCACGTGGTGAGGAGTCTTCCTCCCTGATGCAGCAGGGCTGCTGTCACACCATACAATATTCTTATTGCATCTGTATCACCAGAGATTGTATCTTCAAGTGTTGTGGAAAATTGGAGCAAGAGCCTAAGTCTGAAACTTTTTCTAAGTTAAAAAATCAAACACGCTCAGGGAAATGCAGTTTGCTGTTCTATTGAAGAATGAAGCAGCCTCGTGGTCCGGTGGAGAATCTTCTCCCCAGCTGGATTTAAGCTGGATATTTTATAGGCATAAGAAAGCATTGATCCTTCCCACCTCATGTCTCCACCTTCCCATGTGTCTTCCAATAGATAAGAGATCAGTTAATTAATAACTAATTACTTTTCAGCCCTCATAAATGGTCATGTTCTTGTTTTTTTTATAAAACTATGTCCTGTGCATGTGTATGCCTCATGTGCTGCGTAGGCCCCTGCATGGACGTCGTGGACAATGTATGGCCATATTGGTTCAACATATTCCCCCTGACCCCTTTGACATGAAGTAGCCTCGGAAACTCATTTATTACAGATCCACGACATGCACTTTCTGTGAACTTTTAGTGGACACTAATCAAATGTTTGGGACATATGTTTTTCTATGAACTGGCTGTCACTCTCAAGGATGCACACAATGCACAAAGGATGCACAATCTTTGCTTATGTTCGCTCAAGTGGAGATGTTTTTTGCTTTAAGTGTGGGGCCTTCTTTGGAAGGGCACTCTTTGGGGACAAAACAGCCCAGCTTGAAGGACCTAGGTTTCATGCCGTTCAAGCATACAGAGGGCTGAGGGAGACTGAGAATTTTGTATTGTATTTTACAATGTAAATGTTGTATTAACTTTAATGGGAGTGTATTCCTACCATATTAATCAGCATTTTTATCATTAAAATATCCTTCAAATACCCCCTCTCTGACTGTTAAGAAAAAAACTATTAATCAATAGGCACATTTCAATGTTCCAAACATTAATGTTCATTCTAAAGGTAAAACTAAAAATAGCATGCACAATAATAGTAAACACTACTTAAGAATAGAATTACAATTGTCATAATGCATACAATTAGCACTGGAAACTCATTCACCAAGGGAGGGCAAAAACCTCCAGGCTAGATTCAGGTCGTTACTCATTAGAGGCAAAAATTCCCTCTCTACCCAGATATTGCGATAGCGCTATTGGGGCTTGGATTCAGCAGTTTCCATTTTAGTAAGAGGATATACTACACCTTCAAAGACTTCGAACTAGTTCATAGAGTAAATAGAGCCAAAAGAAACAAACACTCAACTGTGGTATGAGTAAATACAGTAAAAAGGATACATGAGTAAGAAATAAAAACTCAAAAGATATGCTGATCATATGCCTTACTTAAAATATACACTGATTATATGCATGCAAATCAGGATATATGCAGAATACAGAAAAATAGCAACATATCATTCCCTCAAAGTCCACTTCCAGCTGTTTCTGCTGCTGGCCTGATCGCTGCTACTAACTGACGCCAGGAGAACGGCATTGGAGAGACTTGTTGGCACTGGAATGGGGAGTAGTCACGCTGTCTGTGAGCTCATCCAGGGCTCTTCCTGGTCCTCTGTCTCCTCCTTCTCTTCTCCTGCCTCCTCTGGGGCTGCCGCGCATGCTGCTGTGTCCTCCTGGTCCCCTGGCGAGACATCTTCTCTAGCTCTCCTCTCATCCAACTGGAGATACACCAGGATTCAGAGGAGCATCGTCATCTCTGCTCCTGTTGATATATAGCTTAATATATAGCAGTTAATTGTTTCATATATGCCCTCAATTCTGCTTCCAACTGTTGCAAAGGGGGTCCCTGATAATGTTCTGATAAAGTGCAATACAGGCATATGTCTCCCAATAAGCATCTGATGGGGTGTCAGGTGGGTGATCCTGTTGTCCTGCATTAATACCAAAGGTAATGCATCTACGCAATTTAATCTAGTTTCCACAGAAATTTTGTTTATTTTCGCCTTCAGGGTCCCATTGACTCCACCATGCCTTGAGACTGGGGATGATAGACATACCCAATTGCTACTATTCTTAACTGCAATACCTTTTTACATGTACAAAGGCTGACTCATAGTCAGAACTGATTTCTGATGGGAATCGGAAAACTTCACCACTGTTCCAGCACTTTGATCCTTAGAAGGGTTGCTTCCACCCATCTACTAAATCTATCTGTGACCGCCAGCATGTACTTATTTCATCTTACTTGTTTAATCATGTCTACATAGTGAAAGTGAAAATTCTGTCATATGTGAACAGACCACAGCACACAGTGTGAAAAGAGCACAAAATTCTTCCACTGCATTTAACCCATTCACCACTTGAAGCAGCAGGCAGCCAGGTACATGGCACCCGGTGAGCAGTGTGTGGGGATGGTACCTTGCTCAAGGGTACCTCAGAGGTGCTTAGCAGTCTTGGGGATCGAACCCACGACTTCCTGGTCGCAGGGTGAACGCCCTAACTAGGTCACCAGCTGCCCTAATCAATTACCATGTGCTTAAATGGTCCTGTGGGCACTAGTATGTGCCCTACAAGGGAAGTGATTCTCCATAACCCATTGCCGTCTTGTTTTGCTCCCCTGTTACTCCATGAGCTGAATCAGTGAAACCATTGACACACTTTTCATTTGCCAGTTCTGCTAATTGGGCAGAACATGGTTGGGGACAGTGTTCACCCCTTTCTACTGCGAGACTGTTCCCATTTTCTTTTCGAATTACTGCATAGCCTGCATGATTCCCCAAATGATTTTTGAAACAAGACTCATCAATGAAATGCGTTAAATCTGCTTCTGCAATTATTTTAGACTATAAATCAGGCCTCAGCCTTGAAAAGACTAGAGATTCAGTAACACAATCTTGTGGTTTTCCTTCAAACTGGAATGGCAGTAATTCTGCTGAATTAACTGTTGAATCAACTCTTTTAAGAGTTGCATGTGTGTAAGTAAGAACAAATACAGCAAACTTCTTGCTTGTGTCAACACAAATGTACTATTTCAATTAGCCCTATAATTTTATGATTACAGTAAATAATCACCCCATTGTTCGTACAAAAGCTTATTCATAGCCATCCCTGGGCCACTCCTTCTAGCTTAGTGCTGTAATACACTATGAAACGGTTTTTCAAAGTCTGCCTAGCACTGTTTCTATTCTATTCTATTTGTCCCTGCTTCTATTATTAGAGCTCTCAAAGGTGCATTTTTAATGCATAGTCTTCGCTCCATTCTGCACTAAAGCCTGTCATTCCCAAAAAGGAAATCATCTGTCCTACTGTCTTTGGCTGTGGTGCTTTACTGATCCTTTCCAGCTGTGAGGGTGCTATTGCTTTAGTTCCATGTGCCACAAGCCTTCCCAGGTACTCTACCTGTGGTTGACAGTATTGTAACTTTACTTGCGAAACTTTATGTCCCCCCCTCCACTAATTTCTTGAGAACTTTAATGGAGTCCTCATGGTACTATCTACATCAAACTCCTCTAGATCCTGTCTCAGGACATGATTAAATATGTGAGGAGAATGTTCTATGACTGAGGGAATCAGAGGAAGAGGGTGAGTGTATTTTATAGTGACCGCATTGAGCCCACGATAGTCTATACACGCACGTAACCCCCCGTCCTTTTTCTTGATGAAAAAGAAGCTGGCCGATGCAGACAAGTGGGGCCGACGAATATACCCCATCAGAGCGCCTCGGCAATGTTTTCCGCAATGGCCCGCATCTCTTTCTGAAAACGGGTACACAGGAGACCGAAGCAGCTTCTTCCCCGGCAGCAGGTCTATTCGACAGTCCCAGGGTCGGTGCAGAGGGAGGCAGACAGCTCGAGATTGTAAACACCTCTCTGAGATTGTGGTAAGGTGAGGGAACGTTCACAGGAGCCTCAGCTAGGGGGCTTTCTATAGACATAGAGGCTAACACCTTTGTTCTTTGTTGAATGCACTTCGACCCCCACTGTAGAAACCCCCAATCCACTATGGGATTATGGAGTTTCAACCATGGTAAACCCAGAATCATGAGGGGAACGGACAGTTCCAACACATAAAATTTCAGTCTCTCCTCATGATCTGGGTCTATCTGTAAGCGGAGGGGTTTAGTCCCTCAACACACTGATCTACCACTTAACAGCTGCCCATCCAGAGCACGCAGGGGAACAGAGATAGGCAACTTCTCGACTGGGAGTCCGAATGACGTCACCATCGCTCTGGACACAAAGTTCCCAGCCGATCCAGAATCTATTAAGGCAAACACAAAACACAGACAATTTAACACCCGTTAAATACACATATATTTTACATTGATCATTACTTGTTGCTATGTCAGAGAGAGTCACTGTGAGAGACTTGCCCTTGTTTCCAAGTAGAGGGCATGTGGCCAGCAGATGCCCCTTCTGGCCGCAGCACATACACAACCCCTCTGTTCGCCTCCTCCTTCTCTCTTGCAGAGTGAGGCGCTGACTTCCTAGTTTCATCGCTTCGGACACTGGAGTGTCTGGCGTGAGGACTGTTGAGCTGTTAGGACGGCTGGTAGTGGTTGGTTTATTCGACCTTGGGGGAGCTGCAGGTGGTTTGAACTTACGATGTTGGTCCAACCGGATCCTTAATGTGATTAGTTGAACCAGGGTGAACCCCTCATCCCTACAGGCCAATTTGAGCTGCAGGTCTGAGTTTAACCCCTACTTGTACATGGCCATCAACGCTGGCTCATTCCAACCACTCTCAGCAGCCAGGATACGGAACTTGATGGATTAGTCTGCTGCTGAATCTGACCCCTGTTTTAACTGTAGCAACCTGGAGACACCTTTGGCATTGGCGTGATATCAGGAAACTCTGAAAAATATAAATCGCAAGCAAGTAAGAAGCTTCGGCAGGTAGCGGGGTCTCCTCCATACCTCTCTGGCTGTGAGGTGTGGACATCTGTCACGTCTGGTGCAGGGGGAAAGACACACGAACACTGGAAGAGAGTCTTTGCAATAATGTTTCTTTAATTAAACACAAAATACTAATCAGCTCTCCAGGAGAGCATTGCCGTACGCAACTCAAAAACAGTTCACTGAAACTTTTTTCAGATAGTGCCCCTCATGCCAGGTCGTTGCGTAGATGAGTTTTCTTTGCTGAGGTTCCCTCAGATAGTGCCCCTCATGCCAGGTCCTTGTTTAGATGAGTTTTCTTTGCTGAGGTTCCCTCAGTCTTCGGGTGACGTTTACAGGCTGCGTCAGTCTGTAAATAGTAGCATAGTAGTCTGTAAATATCTAGTATTCAGGCGAGGAGCTGCGCAATCGAGGTGGCACAGATGTAACAGAAGCTGATTTCACCATTCCTACATCTGTCTCATCGTCGCTACCACAGTTCTTTAGGAACTTGCTTGATCATCTGCTGCTTCAGGGCGTCTTACTTCATAATTTCTCCCTTTTCAGCTTCTGGACTGGTGATTGCTGTCATTCTTGTTTCACACAACACTTTTAACATTTCTCTGCCCGTCTTGGTCATAGGCATGGCCTAATTTGAATTTAGACACGTGTATCATGCTGTATTATCTATTTGTATAGGTATTTCTGTACCATTTATTTGAACCTGCAGTCTGGGTTCTTCATCAGCTCTCCTGCTAGTCAATAAGAGCTGACTCTCCCCTGTAAGATTCCCTGGGCACCCCAATATCCATTTTGCCAACCCCAGTAATTTACTGGGCTGGAGATTTGGTCTGGTCCAGGCCAGGCAGTGTTCTGATTTCCTTCCTGTTCATAGCTCTGGGATTGGGTTTGGCTGTGGCATTTCTTGGCCTATTCCCTGTAGAGCAGGGGTCACCAACATGGTGACTACGGGCACCAGGGTGCCCCCAAGGACCACATGAGTAGCTCTCGGCCCTGTTAAAAAAAGCACAACTCACCAGTGAGCAGCGTCTAACATTTAATTTTATCTTGTTGCTATTCTTCTTTAATGATATTTGCATTTATATAGATTTTAAAATGACAATATATAAAGAAAATAATTTAAAACATGTTTATTATACATGAAGTTTAGATAGAGTTTAGGTAAACTCTGTTCTAGTGTATCAAACTGGTAGCCCTTCATATGACTTGGTACCCATGAAGTAGCTCTCAGTTTCAAAAAGGTTGGTGACCCCTGCTGTAGAGGCCTCAAGGTCAGCCTTCCCTGTATTCCAGGTCCCATCCATGGATTTACTGGACATTTCTTTCAGCTGTGTCCCATTTATCCACACCCCCAACAGATTCCAATTGGCTGTGTATGCACATGTAAGACTGGGATTGGAGGAGCTGGAGGCCGCGGCAGTTGCTGAACTCTGGAGGAGCTGGAGTCTGCGGAGGCGGCTGACCTGCAGGTGGTGCAGGATCTGATGTCACTGGTATCTGTGGTGCAGTTTGCTGTTCCATCACTGCGGCTTAAGGCTTCTCTCCTTTTTTTTCTCTTGGCTTTTCCTGCGAGTTCTCCCAGTTGGAGCTGTGCTACTTTTCTGTGCTCATCCCTCTTGCTTTCTAGCTTTCAGCCCAGTCATTCTGTATTTCTCCATGACACATGGGCCATAAATTAATCAAAGGTCTTGTCAGTCAGTCCCACCTTCCAGTCCCGTCTTCAAGCGTGCTCTTTGCTTTTATGTCTCCCAGAGCTAGGGGACACCCAAGAGTCTTTTTTTAAAGTCCAGTATCCATTTCTGGGTCCCTTCATGCAGATCCAGTAGACCGTTGCCCAGCCTCCTCAGATCTTGGGTATGCCACAGCGGGCACGTTTTCCCTTAATCATGTGTTATTTCTGACCTTAACGTCCACCCTAAACCTATGGTGTGGTGTCGAAGTTATAGTGAACAGAAAGTTAGAAGATGTTATGTGACAGAAACTTCTTCTCTGAGTGTGTTTACAGCTTGTGGTGATGTCTGGACAGCACTGATGTTTCCTAGCTTCAGACAGCATTCTGCCAACTGAAGAAAAAAGGCATTTTAGAATCAGTATCAGAAAACTTTATTGAGCCTAGAAGAAATTCCTCATGTAATGACTGCAAAGACACCATGGAGTAGCAACATACACTCATATACCCTTGAACTGTGCACTGAAGACAGCGTGTGGGAAGAAAAAAGTACATACACAAATCAAAAGTAAAGGAGCTTAAGGGAGCTTTTAAGATATTAGTCACCATAAACTAGTGACCTTAATTGCGAGATAGCACAGATAAACCAGCTTCCCTAACACTAGATAGCACAGAATTCCAAGACTGCAGAGGCACAGAAGGGCACGGTAGTACATCTCGATGTTTTAACAGAACACCCGACCAGGTTAAAGTCATGTGGTATATGTGTATATGTGTGTATATATATATATATTATGTGCACATAATCTTACTTTTTTTAGGTTTTTACTGCATACATTTCTAAATACAGTACATCAATAAATTGTGCAGTACTTACCTCAATAAATCTGTACAACACAAAACGATTTCAGATGTAAACCTTGCCGTCGGCCTATTGTAGGGAAAAACTGACCTCACGATTTATGAGAGTTTATCTCAACAGAATGACACACATTTATTTCACATGGACTGAACCACTATTATTTCAATTTTCAAACAAACAGCAGAAGTCAATGTGATCTCTCACTTATCTGTTATAGAAATGACTGCCATTCATCCAGTGGAACCTTTCCTCCAGACACCAGAAAGTCAGATTTGTCAACGCACACTTTCTATAATTTCTGCTTATTTGCCAAGGGCCGCACCTGTCTGAGATCTCTCAGGCTTTTTCAGTGCTTCACGTGACCTGTTACCCTTTAGAGGTTTTACAAACAATCGCCTGTATGAGTCTGGTTGGCACTGACCCACGGGTTCAGATTAATACTTTATTAATTTTGTACTTACTCTTTCTAGTTTGCTAACTAAAATTCCAATTTATATAATACATCAAATTAAATGCAGTTATTTTTAAGAGAGGTGCACATATCTCCCAGCAGCCCATAACCCCCCTCCGCTGGTCTACACCTGGGGCCTCATTTGTCAAGCGTGCGTAAGCACAGATCTGTGCATAAAGGGTGCGTACAATCATTTCTGCACAAAATCTGGAATTTGCGCGTAGAAATGTGCGTAAATATACGCACACCTCTGACCATGCATACGCACAAAACCCAGTGTTAGAATTGCGAAACTGCATGTCCGAACCTCACAACAATGTGACCATCTATTTTGAATGTAATTTGATTCATAATTACTAAATGTATTAATTACCGAAATTAGCATGGGATGCGCATATAAAAGCATACATGGGACATGTGTTCCAAAAGTTAACATGGCTCATCTTGCACTTCTTGAAGATTTACCAAAATGTGCACACCGCAGGGAGCGAGTATTCAGGGAGCGAGTATTCAAAGAACGCGCTGATTTGTTTGCCAAAAGTACAGAATGGCTTATTAGTAAGTAATGCTTTCTGTGACAAATATTGCTTAATTTGTGTCATGATTTGGGACCTATGCTACAGCACAAAACAAAACGCACAAAAGCCATATGTGTTCATATCCAGGTAGCCACTCTGGGATTTTTGGCTACTGGCACGTTCCAGCGTGAGGTTGGCAATAGATCCAGCATTTCTCAGCCATCTATGAGCAAGAATCTGCCAGCAGTGTTGGATGCAATAATCTCTCTGGTCCCAAACTATATTCAGTTTGCTTACACAAGTCCAGCACAAGTGGAGGTTAAGCGGGGATTTCATGCCATCGCTGAATTTCCTAATGTTATAAATGTTGTAGGAGCAGTAGATTGCACCTGCATAGCGATAAAAACACCTTCCCAGAACGAATATAATTACGTGAATAGGAAGGGTTTTAATTAATGTCTACAATATCCACACAGTTATTGTACTTCTGAACTGCTGACATTCTGCACACAGCAGCATACACTCACCACAACTACGGGACTCTCACAATGTGTGTGTATATA
>JBBPCY010027394.1:0-14388 GCA_037974405.1 Brachyalestes nurse | reverse complement strand
ATATATAATAATTAGCATGTAAACTGTATATTCACATATAATAATTTCAGGACCCATGAATGAATCCTCTGCCTTCAAAAACTTTCTCAAATAAGCAGTATCAGTATCTGTCTGCCATCGGGGGACTCCATTACCTCCACACTGGTGCTTTTCCTGCTGTCTCTGATATCTCTGGTGATAATACGTAGAAAAGTTTAAAAAACATTGAGAAGAGGAAGAGAGGCTAAAATAGTTGCTGGAGTGACAGGAAGTGAGGAGTATAAATAGGCACTGATGTCTGATCACCACCTCTCTTTTATCAGTGATAAAAAACACAGAGGAAGTAACCAGTTGATGGTTAGATAAAACAACTAATACCTTTCTCAGACCCACATTCTCGTTTAAAGCAGTCTATGGTAAACCGGCTACTTTACGGCTGCCCATGAAAAGAAGGCATGGATCTATGAGGACACTGGTTCACATTCTTCCTGATAATGAAACGAAAACTGGATTCACTGGACTGATAAGAAAAGGTTGAGGTGATGAATGAGTTATGCCCTTACAGTAAATCCAGAGCAACATGCTTATTCTACAGAAAAAGGAAGGAAGGAGTATTAATAGGCACTGCTGTGAGTTTAACCATCTTGATCTTCTTTCTTCTATGAGAAGAAATGTAGAAGAAATTAGAAGAATTTAGTAAAGCCTCTCACAGACACTACCACCCCAAAGCGGAAATATATGCTTTAAAACATGCAAGGCCAAATTTGTAGAAGATAGTAGCCTAATGACAATGACTCTATTAAGAAGCTGGGAAAACGTAACTTTCAAATTATTTGAATAATATGGAAAATAAATTGTCAATAGGGTTCTTTGGAACCCACAAACAGAAGAACCACATTTGGCTCCCTAAAGCACATTCGAGTGAATGAATCTTTAAAGAGCTGCTGTTCTAAACAGACCTCATAATCTAGAAGTTAAACACCAGTTCATTATTTTGTCTAGAACTTTCACACCACAAACCATTTAGTAACATTTATTCTCAAGTGTACAGAAAGAATAGGTGTGCCTAGAATAATGAATGTGTCTGCTGATGGTTCCAAAACAACTGAAAAAGCTAGAGAAGCAGGTTTTACTGATATTAATTTCCCACCACACATTTGCAAGTTCCCATGGCAAATATGATACTATACTCAAAATTTGTTCAAAACTTCTTTTTATGTTCACTATACTGCACCAAATATTCATGATTTACTTTAGTCTCTGTTTTATATTGTATGATGTAACATCCAGCCCATTTTGGACTGGATTCATGGACTTTAATTTTGACAACCCTGACTTCCCCCCCTACTATATCCCCCCTTCTATATTCCTCTATATTCTTATTGGTTTCACCTGGCCCTTGTTAGTCCCCCTCTACTTAAGCTACCTCTACAATGAGGCAGATGGGTGTCATGTGCTCTATTTTGTCCCAAATTTCTTTCAATTTTTCTTTCAATTTTTCCTGTTTCGAATCCCTTTCTTGGTCAGATTTTCAGTTATTGCCTGGCCCGTGCTGCCCTCTGTATTAGGTCCTTCTGTGTTCATGTCTGCTCTTCCCTGGTCCCAGTGTTCTGGTTCATGTCAGCCTTGCTGCTCATGCCCAAGCTGGCCTACCGTCACTGCTCGTGGCTGCCTCCCTATCGGCTGCCCTGGACTGTGAGTGTGTGTGGCCATTACCCATGAGGAGTGCTAGGCCTGTCATAACGTTGAGTCATTGTAAAGGGTATTTCTGGATGCTGTGTGTGACTGTGGAGACTCCTTGCTTGCTGGGTAACAGGTGCCCTGGTGGGATGACTTTGAGCCTCATCAGGCCCCCAAGAAGAGTTCCATGATGGCTTTGCCCTCTCACTGGACAGGCTCCTCCTGAGAGATAGGTGCTCCATCTATTAGTGAGTTCAAGATCCCCCGCTTCTCAGAAAGAACTGTAGCCTGTTCTAGCCTGTTTGATTCCTGACCTATTTGAATTTTTTTATGAGTCTCTTTAAAGTCTATGGTCACTTTGTTCCCCATCCTAAAACTGGTTTCACAGCTTCTTTGGGCTCCATTCTTCACACACACACCTTTTCCAGCGTGACTTATGAATATTTAGTGTTTTTGTATCAATTATTATTGAAACCCACCAATAACTCAGACAGAGTAGGAGTCCATTAAATTTGCATGTAACTTGCTTTGACATTTAATATTGCTTTGACATTTATAATTTCTGGACATGGTCTTGGTGTCACTTCCAGTGGACTTGTGAGCCCAACAGATGAAAACACACTGAAGGTTCTTGGGCTTGAAGAGCATCTTCATTTTTTTTATTCATTGCCTAATGGATTCTCACAGTCAAATGAGATGTTCTTTCCTATTATGTAATGTATTATAACGATACAAGAACTGTCTTTATTACAACCAGTTTTACCTCAGGATTGTGACGTTGTGAGCTGTCATTGCGTGTAGTGTCACGCCATGTTGACAACATACCGCTCTTATCAGATGCTTATTTAGAAACAAAAACACTGGTTTTGTAATTTGTTTGCATTTGCGTTAAAGTGTATCGCCTGCAGAGCTGAACTGCTCCATTATCCCCTGCCAGGTATCCCACTTCAACAGAAATCACCCTGTAGGAACTAATGCACTGTCTTACATACTTCCTGGTGAAAATAAGTTTTGATGGGGACTGGACTCACATGTTTAGCCCTGAATGTGATAAGACCTTTCCTATGTATCATGGGAATTCTACAGAAGTGAGACAGACTGAGGGTTAGAAAAATATTCAAAAATGTATTTTAGAAAAATGTATTTTTAAATGTACTTTTGCAAATGTACTCCCCCTAAAGTTCTTCACCTTTCTGTTGCATGCTTAAATAGCATATAAGTATGTTTTTTATATGATTTTTGTATGATTTTTGCATTTTTTTTTAAATGCTGTTCTATAAATGTTCTAATTTTTTAAAATGTAATACTGCGTGCACATGTCTATCAGACATGCACACATTTGTTTCACTTTTGCTTAAACTAATAGTGTGTTACATCAAGAATGTGCAAATCTGTTCATTACTCTGTATAATACTGTTAACACTGAATTCAAGTATTTTGTGTGGTTCATGTAATTGTTTCTGTGATCATTAATTGCTTAACCATAATTGTCTTCCTAAGAGAGAGCAAGTTTGCCCGGCTCTAAATCAGAAGATTGGCAGGTTGAATACGTGGTTTGAGTAGTAATTTTTTTAACACAAACTTCTTTTCTCCTTAAAAGCAATGTTTGGATGTCTCCACTGAATTTATAGCAACCACGCAATCACACATGAAGTTTTCTTGCAGAAATGCATTTAGTTGTTTGTTCATTAGTTACTGACTGTGAAAATGGGATTGTTAATTGAAGATTATGACTTTGGTTGTTATGACTCCATCATTTTCTGGTAGGGTTAACTGCTAAGTGTCCCACACGATTTCTAGAATTAGGCCTAGCTTAAGTTGTACGTTTACCATCGTTGTGATTGTTTTATACATTTTCTGATGATTCCAAAAGGGTTTTTTTTAGGATCATAGGACTGAGGGATCCCCCCTACTACACTCACACAATACTCTTCCTTACACCCCCTTTTGCCTCTCTTTTAATAACCTCTACCATGTAACTTTCTGTCTCCCTTTTGTGATATAAATCACACAGCCCTTCTTCTCCCTATTCATATTTACACCTTATCTACACAGTCCACTTTCTCCTTTAGAGTCTCATCTGGTTGTCCCCCTGCCTGGTGTTTTTCCATATGTTTGTTTCTTTGTTGTTGTGACCCGGGGCAGCCTGATCTGTGGGATCCTTGAATGGCTCTTGCGTTCTGACAACAGGGAGATAAGAGTCACTAGCCTTACCAGCTCAGGCAGACAGGAGTTAGTAGGTACCAAGAGAGAGAGAGAGAGAGAGAGAGAGACACTAGCATCTCCCTTTAACATCGTTCTTTTTTTTGCTTATCTCGATAAAAAGTATAACTTCTACGTGCCTCATTACTGACTCGGGAACATTAATGTTTTCAGAAAACTCATCAGACACCAGACACAAGATAATTGGGTAATTGGTTTTATGTCCTTAAAAAATCTCACAATATATCATGTTCGCCCAGAAAAGATATCTTCCTTGAGTTTGCGATTGTTGTCTGCGGAGCAACACCTGGGTGTGTGACGTTATGAAAACAATGAAATGTGTGTGTGGCAGGATGGGTTCTCAGACAATGTGGGCTCAATGTCCCATTCAGAAACCACACAAAGAAAGGTTCAAAAATGCTGAATGTTTTTGTGGTGAAAATCTGTTTGATAATATCCAAAACTGGCCAACAAGATTTTACTTGGAATGGAACATTGAAATATGAGGCCAAAATTACCCAGGATCAAGGCATTTTATTTCAAACATGAAAACAAGAGAAAAAAAACAAGCAGCTTACACAGCAAATCCTGGGCTTTAATTCAGTAATGTTCACAATTTTTACATTTTGTTTGTTAAGTTATTATTTTTGTTGTTAAGGACCAGAAACACCCTAAAAGACATTATTAAACACTTACAACAAGAAAAGCGCCAGTGATTTGCTGCTTGCGGAGTAGTGAGCCCACATACATCTGTAGTGATTAAACTTAGATCTTATTTTTTCTTCTCCATCAGTATTATGTCATCACATCTTATGAGCTCACTGATGCCCTTCGTATTAATGCAAATAAAGCACAGGGTCAGAGAAAGAGAGGAAGTATGATAATCCATCTATATCAAAAAAATAACAAACAAATAAAAGAAAGAAAAATGATTATACACTTAAACTGGATCCGTGTCGACCGACACTCTTCAAGAAAGAAAGGAAGAAAAGAAAGAAAAAGAAATATAAATAGATGGAAACGCAGATCATTTCTAGGAATACACAGCTGTACTTGAAAAATAGGCAATCGGCCTTAATAGACTTTCATATGGATTGAAGTCAAAATGGAAAACCAGAACTACTGGAAAGACACAGGGAAGAAGGAACACACATTTTATGTTAGATAACTACTTATGAATGCACCCTGTTGCGGTAATAATAGCATAGCATCTTTGTGAGACATATGACTATTTCACAACAGTGATGTATTCAGAGTCTTTGTCCCCCTTAACTCATTAAAATCTGCTGCTGAATTGTCACCACACTCTGTGTGCCACCATATATTTCATCACTGTATAAAAGAAGCTGCATGCTGCCCTTATTGTTGGATGTGCCTTGATAGATTCAGAACAAGTGTGCAGTTACATTCAGAATACAACTCACACTGCAATGGAAACCCTTATCCACTTGTTTCATCAGAGACACTGGATTGTGAAGTGCATTCATGTTTGCCTAAACAAATGGGAAGTTTGAGACGCGGACAAAAAAATAGGTTTTGTTTTTGTTGAACTAAAATGATGGAAAATCCAAATTGTGCATTTAAAAGTATAAAAATTGCACATGTTCAAAGAAATCACAAGTTTACAGAACTTAATCCAGGGAAAAGATATATGGCATCATTCTAGACCAGTTTTTTACAAGATTACATTTAGTTGGCATTAATGGCTCAAATATTGTAAACTACAGATTTACTCTAAACCAGTGAGTAGCTGTGGTCAGTTTAGGAAAGTATGAGTTACAACGCATGAGGAAAATACAGCATGATGAGTCAACGTTTGATTTTCCATTGTGAAGCAAGGTTCCATCAGTGTAATCGAATGCGAAACAGTTTTCCTTGACGTAAAGGTCCAGTTTCACGCCAAGAATAACTCACAGGAGCCCTCATATGCAAGACCTGGTTACTTGGTGGTGTGCTTTGTTCTCTCTCACCTTCTGTTTGCACCTGCAGCAATATGTTAACTGATGACACTGACAAAGATGAATTACAAAGGTGCCCTGGTAGAGACTCTTGTGTGTTCATTCCACAGCTTTCAGAAGCCTGTCATCATGCAGCCTGATGCCAGTGATATTATTGTAAATACAGTAGAGGGTCAGTCCAGAGAGAGAGAGAGAGAGAGAGAGCACGATAATATACTCCAGCTGGATCAAAGAAAGTATGAACAACAAAAGAAAGAAAGAAAGTTTGAAGTTAGTGATATTAGTATAGAATGACTGAAAGAAAGAAGGAAAGAAAGGGAGAAAATAAAGAAATGCCTGATGCCAGTGGTATTAATGTAAATAGATCAAGAAAGAAAGACAGATATAAGATTTGATGTTAGTGATATTAGTATAGAATAACTAAAAGAAAAAAGAAAAAAAAAACAAAAAAGAAAGAAATACCTGATGCTAGAGGTGTTCATGTAAATAGACCAAGAAAGAAAGAAAAAAAGAAAGTCTAATGCTAGTGTTATTAGCATAGAGTGATTGAAAAAAGGAAAGAGAGAAAGACAGGAAGAAAGAGGGCTAGATCCCAGCACTAGTAGCAGAAATCGAAAGAAAGAAAGAAAGCTTGATTCATGATAGTAGCATAAGAAGATAAAAGAAAGAAAAAAAGAAAGAAAGAGAGAGAGAAAGACTGAAATAAAGAAAGAAAGAAAGATGTGGATGGATGGAGGTGCAGTTAGTCTTAATAGACATTCTGAAAATAGTCAAAACTGAAAATACGTTTAAGACTAGAAACACACAGGGAACAAGGAAAACACAATTACACACACACACACACACACATTACTAGAATAACAAAACATTACTAGAATAACAAAACATTGCTAGAATAACAAAACAAGCGCAACCTAAAAAAGTTGAAGGCTCTTCGAAGAATAAGATCTATGCTGGACATTTTAAGTAAGATTTCACATTTTATGTCGATTCAGTGTTATTTATTTTAATGTAACAATTAACTTTATAGCAGTTTATGGTGCAAATAACCCAGTATCATAGAAACCAGTAAAATACAGAAGTGTAAACCACAAAATGCAAACAGCTTTTATGGAAAGAAAATGCATTACTGTTTCAGGGGCCAAACTTAAAACTTGACAGCAGCCTCACCTCTTGCTTCTCATTCCTTTAAATAACTCTTCTCACTCTTCATGCATTCGTCTATCCATTGTCTGAACCATTTATCCTTAACCAGGGTTGCAGAGGGTGCTGGAGACACAAGAACAAACACACTCACACTCTCACACCAGGGGCAAATTAGCATCTCTAATATGTGTTTGGGCTATGGGAGGAAACCAGAGCTCCTGGAAGAAGGTTACATAGAGACAGAGAGAACATGCAGCCTCCACACAGAAAGGACCCTTGGCCAACTGGCTTGGAATCAAACCCAGGACCTTCTTATGCTGACTGCAAACACAGTTGAACAATATTTTCTAGGTTCCAGGTTACTTTATAGTCATCAGCAGCTGTGAACTCATATGTAGTGTGATGAGACATTTCTCCAAGGACCACAGTGCAACATATAGCAACATACAATATTCTACAGAGACAATACAATACAAAACAATACAGAAACAATACAAACAACATAATACATAGACTCCACAACTCTGTAACAGTATGTAAACCTTCCAGTGTGACTAGTGTTGCACCATAAGTACGATTATTCCACAGTAGGCAGTTAGCAGCACTGAACAAAGTGCGAGCGATGACTGAAGGAAAACAAAACAACACAGCAGTGTTACAGTATCAATAATAATGAATAGGATGTAAAGCTGAGACCATACAATATGTAGACAATACATGAGTGCAACAGTAAAGTGGGAAAGGAATGTAAACCTTCCAGAATTATTAATATTGCACCATAGAGTGTTGCATTCAAATTTGGTCACACCTGATGGTCTTTTCTTTCTAGTAAAGGTCATTACATAAGGTGCACAGTAACAACTGGCATTTTTAATTTTGATTGTACATTTTCTCATGTTCCCTTTACTTGCAAATGCTCAGACGAAATAAAATACTTATTAGTAGTATCCATAGTTACTTGAAAGTTTGCAGTATAGCCACTTTCAACACCATCTCTACTGCTGGTCTCTACTGCTGGTTTGTATCCTCATTTGCAAACTTGTACACCATTATGTTTTGACATGTGTGGTTATTTTACAATTAGCACTCTGTCATTACCAATGATACTCTTCTTGACATTTTAATGGCTTTTGTGTTTGTTCAGATCATGCCACACCTGTGTAAATATGCTACAGTGAACGTGTTAGCCAGTGTGCGGAAAACACTTCATGCCTCACCTGCATGGCAGCGGTTTAAGCTCCATACCAATTATGCCCGACTATCACTGCCTTTCGGCTGGAATTCGTCCAGCAGCTTTATTTGTTTAACAGCCAATGGGTATTACATAACATGCTAGCAGGAAACAAAGGCAGTTACGGTAAGAGGGGTGCCGTTTCTTTTGAGAAGCCGTTGGATGGCAAGTTCCAAAAATAAACCACGGAAATGTAAACGCATTACCATTTCAAAGAAAGGAAGTGCTTTATTCGTGACATAACCTAAATTTAAAAAAATATTGTATTTATATTCCCTTCCTTTTCTCAGTTCTGCACAGGAGCTGTTTGGTAATGTGATGAGTTTCGTGATGAGGTTTCAAGCCACAGTAGCACACAATACCTGCACCTTCTGCGGAGGCAGTGGTTCTCTGCACACGCAGGGTTTGACCTTCTTATGTCACCAGAACTGCAAATGGATACAGATTGTAGAAAGTGTGTTACATTTATTCCTGTGTTTATTTATCCGTACTTTTATAAGTACTGTCAACACGAGTAAGCTGGTTTCAAAAATGAGAAGTTTTGTTGCTATGATGGTAGTTTCTGCATAGCAATGGGCAATATGATGATAATTATCAGACTCAGAGTCAGAATCAGAAACTTTACTGATGCCAGAGGAAGCTGTTTAATTATGCTGTTATAACTGCAAATAGTCAAAAACAATATAAAATATAAAGTGTGAGCAAATCAAATAAAATAACAGAAAGAAAATCTGCAGAAAAAAATGATCATGTGAAATTGAGGCCCATTACATCACAATATACCTTTTTAAACATACTGTGGGAATCACGAGCATCACTAGAACAGAGGTTCCCAACCACCAAGCTATGGTGTGAACCCATGACTAACTTGATTTGTGGTTTTAACAATGTGAGTCAGGGTTGCGGAGTAAGTAGCTTTACTGAAATCCTCTACTATCTTATTAACATTCATGCAATTCTTAGTAATATCATGCTAAAACTGTCCTCTGTGTGTGATCTGATAGGGCCCCTGATGGAGGAACTTCATCTCTGGTGGAATTTTAGTCTTCTAGCAGCTCTTAATTTTGATTCTAGGCTTATTAGTATTACAGATTTGGTTCGTTGTGGACTACGAAACACAGATGTATGTCACTGTGGATCGATGTAAATGTAAAGATGAATGTCAATGTATTATTTTAAAATAGAGTTAAATATTTCCTATTACATTTTATGCCATTTTAATCGTAATCAAGGAACACATCTCAATATGGCCTCTTGAGTGCTTGCTGGTCAGTTTTGGCTGCAGGACAGATAGAAAGATGTGAAAGATGAGGTGAGGACAAAGATTTCCAGTAGAAAGGGAGCAACACATTCAGCAAATCAAGCAATAAAATTAAAGTAAAAAAGTGATGCACACGATCTCTCTTCTGTTATATGGACTTCTCATGCACTCCACATGGCCTAAAACACACACAAATACACACACAGACACACATAGACACACACACACCACATGCACACACACACACACACACACACATATACACACACACACACAAACATAGACAGACACACACACACCACACACACTCACCAAGCATACGCACACACACACATACACACACACACACACACACACACACCACACACACTCACCACGCATACGCACACAAACACACACACACACAGACAATGACAGACACACACACGCACATACAGATACACACTCACACACCACACACAGACAAAGACAGACACACACACACACATACAGACACACACCACACAAACTTACGATGCTGTGGGCGGCACATCAGTCAAGATCTTCTAGAACAACTCGTAAGGGAAAGGAATGCCAGCACTCACCCCATCCTGACAAGTCATAACAAGGCTTTTTATAGCCTGTAGTTCACATCACATTGAACTGGTGAAACTACTGATTCAGAGATGACATCAATTAGAGAATTTAACCTTCATTATTATAAGTGTTAACCGAATTAACCTCTCCGAAAAAAGCTCCCTCCCTGGGGTGGCACCCTCAAGGATGTGTCTCCAGTAACTTTAATTAGGAAAGTAGCTGTATCATGTTCCTTCAGTTATATTTTAAGTTACTCTCTTTTTCTTATACGCACATCCAATCTGCTTAAAAACATTAAAAGCTGATACAAATGTGCTCTTTCGGGTTGCAGACGTGAATGAATGGTACCTTTAATGCTCATTTAGGGACACAAATGAACGTTAAAGGGCTGGTGTGGCAAGAAATCCAATTCACACAACTATTCACTTGTCCCAAATGCAGATCTACCAGGGCCAAATTTTGCTACTTTAATTTAACACTGGAGGTACAAGGCTGATATAACAAAGAAATACTAGGGAGAAGTCAATAGTCACACAAATGGTTTGGTATTCTTCATTAAGGTGGTGCGGACTGGACCTTGTGGTTTAGGGCACAGAACGACCTACTGTGAATTATAAAACTGTACAAAGGCTTCACCACTACATTTACCTTCACCAAGAGTTGATATTCCCAAAACAGTAGTAAAGACTAACCTTGGATCAAGTTCCTTCATATTTATGATGGACATTGTCTTGAAATCTGATCGGCACTCCATCATCTAAGGTGGTTCCTGAAAACGGACCCTGTGGTATAAAAAAGGTTTCCTGCTGTGAAATTCTGTTCATGTTTACAGCTTACAGTAAGTCATCCTGTGTCCTAAACAAAAGTCAGCGTCATTTTAATGAAAGCTGGAAGTAGTTTGAGCAGGTAGAGAGAAGGATTTATGAAACGACTGGGCTCACTACAATATCATAGCAAAGCACTGATTATAACAGTGATTTTGAATAATGATTCCAAACGTTTCTGTGGTTTTGACAAGAAACATTATATTTTTCCTTTCCTTTCCTTAGGTAGATTTGATCAAATTCAATAGAAAAAACACTTTAATGCTTCCAGGAGCTGCTCTGCTGTTGCATTACAAACTCCTGTAACAGTACAACAGATGACATCAACACCATCATGCCTTCTAAATGTAGCCTGTGTTTAGTAACTCTCCTTTATGCATTTTTTTGTCTTCAAAACAGCTCTGAGCCATTAGGGGTGGACCCCTGAAGGTGTGCTGTAGTATGTGGACCCAAGACGTTAACAGCAGATAAGGGGTGAGGTGGGGTCTCTATGGATCAGACTAGTCTGCCCAACCCATAGTATTGAATTGAGATCTGGGGAAACACTTTTGGCAGGTACTATTCACTGCATACCAGGAATACCTCATGAGACCAGCCATTTTGGAGATGCTCTTACCCAGTCTAGCCATCATCCAGCCGTCCAGTTAAAATCCCTCAGATCCTTACACTCACCCACTTATCAGCTTCAAGAACTGATTCTTATTATCCGTTTCACTTGGCAGTGGTTTTAATCTTGTGGCTGATTCATATAAGGATGCTATAAATCTGAAAATAGGGAAGGATGCAATAGTGTTTTTTCTGCAAAATAGAGGAAGAAATTGTTTCCTTTGGTGTGCCTTCATCCGGCATTCTACTTTCTGTTCCCATCAGTGGGACTTCAGAGTTCAGTAATCATTTTTTTTTTGACAAAATGTCCTTGAGAGTCAAGAGGACTTTTCCAAATACATAAAAAACATTTTTTACAATGCTATACTGAAATGACTTATTTCCTACTTATTCCCAATTAAGTGTGTGATCTTTATAAGGTATATTAATCTAATGAAAAACTCATAATAGTAGGACTATACTAGTCAAGATCAATAGAAACTGTGTACAAATAGTAGAAATAAAAAATATATTGTACGTAGTACAAATTGACAAAAATAAATGCAAAATGCAAATAGCACTCTGTGTTTCACATCTTTTGTATTACTAGTGTAACCTTTTTTTTCTCTTTTCCTTTTTTCCATTTTTTCTAACCATAACGCAAATAACAAAATGGATTACTGTAATGTCCTCAGTGTGATTGAAGGAGGACTGTAGATCGGGGAAGCTTTATTAATAAACATCAAATGCTAGTACAAACAGAAATTTTAACTGACACAACACACTACGCGAGGGTCATGGTGGATCGACAAAGACACAGGAGTATTTATATTGACTCTAATCAGTGGGCCAGAAGAAGAGGGGAGCTGTTAAATGAGACACAACAAAAGCTACATGGCATAACACAGACAGAAGGGGCACAACAGAACCCCCCCACACCAATCAACCCTCCCCCCCAGACAGTTCCTGAAGAATGTGACACAAAGAAATTAACGTTTTATGTTCTTTCCAGTTGTAATGTAATGTAATCTTCTTGGACAGTTGTTCAAAAATAGTATATATATAAAATATCTAAATATATAAATTAATAATGAATAAACAAATTGTTTTTAAACAATATATTGTTTTATTCCATAATTCAGTGAAAAAAAAAGTGTAGCCAAGTGGAATGCACTTAGCACTGAATTATCTGAAAAACAAAACATTTTTTAGGATGTTCTTTACAGTGAAGTGCATTGGATTAATGAAGCTTTACATGTGGACTTTTAAATAATTGAAAAAACCTGTAATAAGGCAAGCAACTGTGTTGGATAATTGACACATACAGTAACATTGAATGATTATAGATTTGCATTCAGTTGTAGATGCACACTATGCTGTTTTCTAGACTTGTATTTGTACCTAATTACAACATAATAGACCTGTAATAGAATATTATTTCCACCCTCCACACCTGACAGGTCAATAAAAAGGAGTCATCGCTGTCATCACAGTGTGACATCAGTGTGCTGAACAGGTGAAACATGACTGCATTCTTGAACATGGTCTTCAATTCATCTTGAAAAAGGACGCAAGTAAATGGTCCTCTGATGTACATATTTTGTTTCAGAAAGGGTTAGATTTTTCCACCAAAGTGTGGGGAATTCTTTAATAGAGAAGACGCACAAATTGACGTTTATACTGAGGGGTTTTTCCTCATCCGGAACAATGAACGCATTCACCGGCTCCTTCTACAGAGGCCTCATATTTTCCACGAAACGAACTGAGACGCCAGCTGGTGACTTTATTCGAGCAAGAGGGTGGATGCGGAAAAAATCCTGTTTTGTAGCTCATGAAAGAAAAGTGACTTGATATTAAAGAATGCGACACTAAAACAATGACTTTAGGTCATCATCAACATTTTCCAATTGTGTCCATAGATGAATAAACACCTGCTCTTCAAGCGTTTCTTCTGAATTAACTGGTGTTTATGTAGAGTTTACCTCCCTTTTAGGTGCAGTAACTGTCTCTACTCTTTACACTGGAGGTCAGAACATTGTTGTGAGGATTTGACAGCACCGTTCCAGATATAATGAACAGAGCTTTCATTACATAAGCCTTTACACCCCTTCAGCCAACACTTGGCACTGATTTTTTTTACCTGGCCTTCCAACCCACACCACCTTCAGTGGTGCTCTTCGTTGGAGGTTAGGTTACAAACTGTGTGTGGCCAATTGAACAACTCTATTGGTAAATGGGTGATCCTTAGAGTAAATTCACTAATTAGACACTGTGTCAGTGTCTTCCACTGACCCAAGGAACAGCGCCGTATCACAAACATATGTTTTTCTGTTACAAATAAAGTGACCCGTACCCGAGCCGTATTTGTGCTGTCCCCTGGAAAAATGTCTGTCGTGTAGATGATGGTTTATGTCCTTTAATTAACCCCCAAACGTAGCATGATTAGAAAGCTCATGAATGACTTAGTCATGTGCTCTTCCTTGTTTGTAGTTCCACGTACCAGCTTTTTAGTAATGTTATCAGTTTCATGTTGATGTGCGAAACTTTTCACATGAAGTAATGTTTGATGAATTTACAGATGTGGACAAAATTGTTGGTACCCTTGAAATTTTCCCAGAAAATCAAATATTTCTCACAGAAAAGTATTGCATTAACACATGTTTTGCTGTACACACATTTATTCTCTTTGTGTGTATTGGAACAAAACAAAAACAGGAGGAAAAAAAGCTAATTTCACATAATGTCACACAAAACTCTAAAAATGGGCTAGACAAAATTATTGGCACCCTTTCAAAATTGTGGATAAAGCATGTGGTGCTCCTGTAAACTCACCTGGGGCAAGTAACAGGTGTGGGCAATATAAAAATCCCACCTGAAAGCAGATAAAAAGGAAAGAAGTTCACTTAGTCTTTGCATTGTGTGTCTGTGTGTGCCGCACTAAGCATG
>JBBPCY010027378.1:0-12500 GCA_037974405.1 Brachyalestes nurse | reverse complement strand
CACTTCAGTGCATGTAATTTGACCTCAGCATTTGCATACCACTGTATAACACACATTGCTCAGTGTAAGAATATTAATATCATGGACATGTTGTGGATTTTACTATAGAATCAGTCTATGAATGCTATTATCTAAACACAATGAATCTAGCATGGGACTGGCTCATGGGATACCTCTTCTGCTCAGAGCAACTTGAAACTGAGTACATTACCTGCTTTGAGTCACTCCCTCCCATGTGTAGAGAGAAAGTCCGAAGTAACATTAAAATCAGTTGCTTTCCCAGCACTGCTGCTTAACTCTACATTTACGAAACAATGTAAAGTGACACATTATCAAACCTGATTTAAAGTCACATGTCCACTGGCTTTCTCTAAGCTACACAACAACATCCAAATGAAGGAGATTGTGCTGGGAAAAAAAAGCCCAGACAGTGATGCTAAATGTGCAATCGAAAAGCCATATATGAACAGTACAAATTTAGAGGAGGAATTTCGCTGACTTGGAGTGTACAGTTATGTGCAAGCATAAATCATGTGGATTAAAGGTTATCTACTCAGCAGCTGCAGTTTGTGGCCGGGCTTTTTCGTCTGATGGATCTTTAGGACTGTGTGCTGCAGACTGTGTCTCTTCCGCTGAGTCAGCATGGTGGCAGTGCACCTTATAGAACAGAGCACATGGAGCTGAACTGCAAGTCAGGACCAAAGCAATTCTGCCTGCAAGAAGTGAAGGGAGCACAGCATTATGTAGGGCGTTACATGCAATCTTGTGTCATAGTACTGAGATTCAAACAGAACTGAGCCTCTCCACCTGCTTCAAGCCTTGGGAGTGGTAAGTCAAAAAAGGCTTCTGTTGTCGTTAGTGCCACAGTTGTGAATTTTTCTGTCCGGTTTCAGTTCCAATATATTTACGGCTAAATTGTCTCATGGCTGACTTTCGGAAAATATTTCACTTGCATGAAGTCTTTTCGAAAGCAATAGACAACAAAGGCATTGCATATTTGCTCCATAAAGGACATGCTTTATGGGCAAAATGTATTTATTATCTTGCTACAAAAGTACCTGTGAACAAATGAACAGAGTTAATGTGTTGGAAGCAGGTCAAACGGGCTGGCGTAAGGTTGACCAGACCCAGTAATGAAGCCTAGATGACTGGATCAGAATAGGACCAAATGCTCTTGGGAAGCAAAGTCTAGCCATGACTTACTAGCCCATCTGGTCTGATCATAAAGAAGGTATCAGATCACACAATGCATCACAGCTTGCTGCGCATTGGGCTGCATAGTCAGACCGGTCAGAGTGCCCATTCCGACCCCTGTCCACTGCCAAAAGTATCTACAGGGGGCATGTGAGTATCAAAACTGGACCACAGAGCACTGGAAGAAGGTGGCCTGGTCTGATGAATCACATGAAGCGATGGCACCATGTTTCTCTAGGGAAAGAAGGGGCGCAAGTAGAGGTTCTTCAGGTTTTTGAAGAATTGTATTTTTTTTTATTTGTAGAGGTTTTTCCAGTTAAAACATGAAGATCTTTCATCATGAAATGCTTAAGCATTGTTTGGTTAGTGATAATAATTTAGCATCTCCTCAAAGAGGAAAAAGGTACAGTCAAATCGTGCATATGAAATAACCTGTAACTGCCAATGTAGCTTTGGCTTACAAGCTATGTAATTTGTATTGAAAGGTATACATTTACACACTCTTTTGTTACCTCTAGCTTTTATGTTGGTTTATGCATTATTGCCAGAAGGGAAAATTAAATTGCATCAGTCGTCAGTTCTGAAGAACATTTCTGTCACTCAGGATGCTGCAGTAAAAGCTTGTTCTTCAACACTGAAGTCTCAATTGTCCACAGCTCGCTTGCAGTGTGCATGCAGTAGTGTTTTCTACCACCTGGGGGGCAGAAAATGCAATGGCATGTTTTTTAGCAAGGATTGTTGGTTGTGATGGTTGCAGCAGTAATAGCCACTGATATGTATCAACAAATGAGTCCTCTTGAAAATAAAATTGAAGAATGCGAGAACACACTCTTAAAGAGAACAAACAGTTTAAATAGAAATGAGCTAAAGGAAACAATTGAATGTACAGAAAAAATGTTGGATGAACTTCTGAGTCATGTTCAGTTGAACAGAGTAGAGCTTCACTGTTCTCTACCACTACTAGTCCCAACACAAAAATGATGTTTACCAGATAAAGGAAAGCGGGCTGGGAACTAAAGACAGACATTTCATAAACTTGTAGACAGTCATGAAAATACTTAAGGGAACCTTTTTCTCTGTCCATTGAGTCCAGATTCAAAACTGATGTGTGAAACTGTAACTTAATCAAAAATACATTTGAAATAATATCTGGAATCAATGGAGATTTTGATGTTGAGCAAGAAAAAAGGTGTTTTAGCTGCTACTTCAGGATTATGTCCACTCCATTTACGGCTCATAAGCTTCGCAATCATGTGTCAGCCACCTTTCAGTCCTATCTATTACGGCTAAATGTGTCGAGGCTGCAGCGGAGTTGGCCGCAAAGGAAGCAGAAGTTAAGATACTAGAAGAGGAGATAAAACAAAGGGAAAAGGCACTGAAATTAGAATTAGAATTAGAATTCCAAAATTCTGAACTAGTATGTTTACAGGCTGAAAAGGAGTTAAAGGTAGCTATGGAAGCCTATGACAGAGAGGCAAATAAGGAAATGACAAACCTAAAGCGGATCCAGGCACACAGCATAGCCAAATTCTCCCCAGATGTTGTTCATTTAGCAAACACGGTTCAGGACAGCATTGCTATGCATAGACTTCCCATGATATAGCCAACAGTATTTCACTCATTGGAAATCTTACTTCATGGCACTCATAGACAAAAAGATAATCTCTTCTTCAGACGAGCTCTGCTACCTCAAGAGATATGGCTTTGCCTACAGATGTCTAGAGAGCAGCTTCTACTGAAGTGATGATATTAAGATGCCTGGAACAAATTTAACCAACAATGTGGTCAGTTATTCGGAGAGGATTCAGAAGAAGCTAGCTAATTGGTCAAATGATACTACCTAGGGACGATGAAGGACTACGAAGCATCTGAATGCTTGTTAGCATGCCAAGCTTCATGTTAAGGGTTTAGAAATACTCGATAGCTATGAGGAAAATCAGAAATAGATTCAAAAGTTACCACACTGGGTAGCTGCACAATGGAATTGCCAGATTACCAAAGCCCTTATAGACAACAAAGAATTTACCGTTTCAGTGATTTTGCCACATTCGTGGCAATGGAGGCTGAAACTGCATGCAGTCCAGTCTCTTCTGTCCATGCTCTTCACATATCTGATTCACAAAGGATACCCAAGAGAAATTAAAAGGCATAAAGCAAATGTCTTCAGTGCACAGAAGTCATCAGACAAAGGCAATGACCAACTAAAGAGAATACGAGGGGCATATGTCTGCATTGTAAGGATGCTAGACACCAAGTGTCCAGACCTTTTGAAAGATTCACTGCAGGATAGTAGATCTTTTGTAAAAGGTGCATCAGGCAATGTTTGGGTGCATGAGACTGGGTCATTTATGGCCATCATCACATATGTTATCCGTGCAAAAGGAGACATCCAGTCTTCATGACTACAGCTTCGTAAAGAAAAAAAATTGGCTAAGGTAGCCACTGGAGTTTGCCAGCATGTAAGTATAAAGAAGCTACTCCTAGTACATCCAACAGATACAACATATGCTCTAGAATAGGATTTCAAGCAAGTAACCATAGACAACAAGGTCGTGTCTCATGGTGACCTAATCTTCCTGGAAAAGCTGAAGGAGGACAAATGATGGACGCTATGAAATGCAACTCCCCTTCAGGGAAAGACCATACTAACCAAGTCACAAACAAGTCACATTTGTATTGGTACAATCCCGAAGGTATTCCATTGCTTTATTGTGTGGTGTGGAAAAATTGTCCCATCAAGTTCAAAAGAAAGTTCTTGATTACTTGTGCTTTTTGTGATGGAAATACAGAGATTTCAAAATACTAAATACCCAAAACCAATAGCCAGTCCTATCCCCCTGGGGTCTCAGTTCATTACAAGACACTTCTATGTGCATGACGAAGACACCTCTAGCTCTTTGTTAAAGACATGCTACAGCTCTGATGGGCTACAGCTCTGATGGGCTACAGCTCTGACAGTTGAATTGCCTGTTATTTAGTTTCTGTGCCGGTGACAAGTTGAATTCGCTTCTCAACAGTTCATAATTTTTATTTAGATTTTATTTAGTCTTTATATTATGGTGTGACTGTCCCTGTGGCTTTGCGTGTTGTGGCAGTCATTACATATCAATTTTCTCCAGGATTCCTCCTGATTCCAATCTGATTCTGCTAATGCAAGACGTACAAAGTCTGATGTATAAGTAAGGTTGCTAAGCAAAGGAAATCAATTGCCACATCACAGTAAACTGCACCACCTTGATGGATTCATTGACTCAGATGGAATGCTTAGGATGGGAGGAAGGCTGGCCACTCATCTCCTCCTTTGACATGTAAACATCCAGCAGTCATCCCAAGGGAGCATGACATTGCAAAATTGATTGTTGCATATTGCCATGAAAAAGTAGAGCATCAAGGCAAGGGCTTTAGCATTAATGAGTTTGGATTGTGAGGTTACTGAATTCATAGAGTTAGCTGCCTTGTTACATCCTGCATTCTCCAGTGTGTGACCTATTGCAGAAATGTGGAAAGACAAAAAAGGAGTGATTTGCCAATAGCATACACAGAGAACAAACTTTTTTTTGGACTGCTGTTTCTGTTTACATGCAATTCATATAGAAATGGTAGAAACCACACATTCATGAATGGTTTGTGTTGCTTTAATGCAATACATGGAGCAGTCAGGCAAATACGGAGTGACTAAGGTACCAACTCTGTGGGTGCCAAAAATGAACCGAGGGCATTTCTGTAGGAAATTGATAAAGACGGGCTGAGTTTCTTTCTTTCAGAAAAAAAGAATGAAAGGTGAGGTGTTTTTAAAGCACCTCACTCGAGTCGTGCTGGTGGTGCCTGGGAGCAACAGATAAAGACTATAAAAAGTGTATTTGATTGTGCCCACTCTCCTCTGGCACACTTGATGACTCTTGATTTCATAGAACATGGTGCGTAGTGATGTCTATAGTGCACAGCTGTTTACTAGCTGTTGCAAACCTCAGTGACCCCAGTAACTTTAAGCCACTCACCCCAAATTATCTAAAAACTATGAAGTCCACCATAGCACTGCCTCCTCCAGGTGACTTTTGTCAAGGAGAATTTATGTGGTCAAAAGAAAAGGCAAATGTGTACAGTACCTATCAGAGCCCTGCAGTCAGACAGAGCTGGCTTGTCCCTTGCATGTTGGTGACATAGTGATGATAAATGATGAAATGCTGCCAAGAAATGAGTAGAGAATTGGAAAGATTGTCACAGGCAAGACCTGCACTGTCAGCGTATGCAGCATTGGAATAATTGCAGCAGCGAAAAGGGTTTAGAGTTTAACAGGAAGAGTTAGCATCTCCCCAAAAGGAAATAACATACGGTTGGAATATTTTGTACAAACAGTGCATATTAAAATCATTTTTCATTAAATAACCAGTAACTGCCAATGTAGCATTAGCTTACAAGCTATTTAATTTGTACTGAAAGGCATTTACACGTGTTTTGTTCTCCCCAGCTTTTGTTGTTTTATGCATTTTTGCCAAAAGAGAAAATGACATTTTATCAGTTTCAAGTGTTTCTTTTGGTCAGGATGCTACATAGTATGTAAAGACGTTACTTTGTCACATACCATTTACCTAAACACTGTTGCAGACTAAGTACACACCTTCATGGTGACAGTATTCCCTAATGACCACGGCTGTTTTCAGCAAGATAAAATGCCCTGCCACGCTGTAAAACTGTTTAGGAATGGTACAAAGAGTGGAGTCCAGGCCTCCTCAGGTCAGGGCTGCATTGGTGGCACAATGGAAACCTACACTACCCAGTTTTAAGCATGTGGTTTTAATGTTTTGACTGATCAGTGTATAGTATGGCAGGCAGAGGTGGACAGTAAGTAGTTACATTTACTCAATTACCAGGATCATTCTTTTTTCCTGAGTCCTTTCAAATGATAACACTTATATCTGCTCGAGTACATCTCGAGTACATCATTGCTTTGGAACTGTACACACCTCTAAAGCTTTAGACAGGTCCTGAATGAAGTTCCCTTGCAGTTCTGCAACTCAGTTCCTATGCAGTTTTTTAACCTGTCACATCTATGCTTCTACTGAACTTTTTTGACAGGGTGCTTTTGAATGGGTTTCCATGGCTGAGCAGCTGCGCACAAGCCTAAGATCACTATGTGCAATGCAAAGGATTTGCTGGAGTGGTATAAAGCACACTGTCCCTGAACTGTGAGGTGGTGGAAATGTGTTTGCTTGAGTGATGATGTATGTGTCACTATCTGGCAGTCTGATAGATGAATTTGGGTTTGCCAGATACCTGGAGAGCAGAGAAAGAGTAGAAATTTGTTAGAGGAATAATGGTCTAGCTCTGTTTTTCAAGGGCTAGGCCTCTTACTTACAGTGAAGGGCAATGTTAATGATACAGCATGCAAATACTTTGTAGACAGTTACATAATTCCAAAGGTTTGACAAGTTTGGCGTGGAGTCATTTCAGTGACCTGCACGGAAACCTCAGCCCAATTTAACTTTGATCTCACAGATGCTTATTTGACCGAATAGGGAAATTCTCACACATACACTCTTGATGAAAGCCTTCCCAGAAGAGTGGAGGCTCCATATAACTATAATTACAGTGGTGTATTAAGTGCTTTACTTCATACACCTGTGCTTGATCAGTGCTTGATCCGAACTTTATGCTTTAATACTGCTATGTCAATATATTTGCAGGGTGCTTAAGTTATTTGTATGGAGTTGCATTCGCTTGTGTTTTGTTTAGCATTGGGTAATCACACTGCAGTAGCTTTGCCCTGTGACCCCTCTGCCAGCTCCTCACTGTATGGCCTATTTAACAACACCTGCCCCAGATACGGCACCTGCTCCAGATCGGCATTATTATTCACACCGTCAGCCCCAATATCCTTTCCTTTTAAAGGGCATTTGCTCAAGAAACTTTTGCCTATGGCTTTCTTTTTTACTCTTGCAGATCACATGTGTAATAATGTTTATTAGTTAAGTCACTTTTATTGGTAAAAATATATAGGTGGTGAAAGCAGCTGAGGCATGTGTACTTATACACAAAAAAACCCAAAAATCAAAGTCCCCGCATGCTTTGTTGGCTGGGTGCACAAATCAAATATATCATTGCTGTTGGCACAAAATGTATATTTATTTATTTATCTATCTATCTATCTATCTATCTATCTATCTATCTATCTATCTATCTATCTATCAATGAACAAATGAAAATACCATTACGTGAACGTTTCTTGACAAAGTATTTGGGGAAAAACAATTTTTTACATTAACATCCATTAAAAATTGGGGAACTTTTTTCCTTCTCCTGGAAAGGTTTGTCAGGAATGGTGAAGACTATCAGAGAAATGCTGAGTTGACTCAGATCAATGATTTAATGAATAAATAAAGAAATAAATAAGCAAAACAAATACATAAATAAAAAAGAAGCAGTTTTAATTTTGTGTTACATTATGTAACACAAAATCAACAGGCCAATTCATAAGAACATGGATAAGAGAAATCAAGACAGCACAATCATCACTTTGTAAATATACTTCTTTTACTTCATTTCACTACTGTCTAGTGTATTTATATTCCATCAGTGCAAATCTCTTTACAACTTGTCACCAACATCACATGACCTCATGCCAGAGCACACGTATTCCCGAACTACTGTCCATCTGACACCAAGCTCTCATTCACAGCTATGCAATACACATTTAGACATGATAAAATCTCTTCTCATACCATGTACAGCATGTGTAATTTCACATTCATATAACCACTATGTGAACAATTAAAAGATGGAATGCAATAGAAAACAAGTCATGCAGAATATAAAGAATTTAATACTTTTTTTAATACTATGTATCACATGTGTACTGTGTATTTTTAAAGTAACGTAAAGTGCCTGTCTTGCTCTGGTGAATGATAAGTGAGGGCCCAGAGCTGCAGTGTTCTCTGTGAAGTGCAGCCATTCAAGCACCAGGTCTATTACTGTAAAGCCATCATGCTGCAGTATGATTTTTTTCCCATTCTCATTTAAGGGACTGTATAAAAGCCCCATCATTAAGATTGCTTAAACTGTGAGTTACATCAAAAATGACACCAAAGAAACCGCATCTAAAGTATACGGAATAGACACTTACCACCAAATGATACCTTTTCATGAGAAATGATTGAGTGTATGTGCATAAAACAGTTACATTGCTGCCAAAAACAGTCATCGAAATTGCAAATTCCTACATGGTGGCATAAAGAATCAGAATTTCTTTGTTTTAAATTTACAATCCTCTAGTTGCACAGTTTATTTATTTATTTACTTTTAGTAGAGCTACTGAAATCTGGAAAACTGAAAGTAGTTTGGTTTAATCTGCTTAAGTAGTAATAAATGTAACTAAACATGGAATCCAACTCCATGGTCACAGAAGTGGGTACTGAAAGAATGGATATTGTTTCAAGAATGGATAGTCATACTGATAAGGATGGATATTGATTTTTGTTCATAATATTCTTTGGTTTCGTTTACATGCTTGTTCAATTTTGAGTCTAAATATAGCTTCCTAATTCACTTCACTCCAAATGAATATTCTTGCTCACCCTAACATGACAGGTTGGCCTTTATTCATAATAATAATAATAATAATAATAATAATAATAATAATAATAATAATAATAATAATAATAATAATAATGCACATACCTGAAGAATGCAAACAATCTGATACCTAGACAAGCTGCATAATAGCATTTGAAAGGAAGCATTTACAGATCTAAAGTTAATTGTGGCCATTTAGGAATAATTTATTAGATTCATGGTCTTAAATGGTGGGATTTGTGTCACTTTAGCAATGACCCTGATTCCATGTAAGAAACCAAACTAGATGAGCCATAATCCATAATCCATAATATCAGCCAGGACCATAAGCAGCAACATTTTTGCGTTTTCTTGTTGTGAGTCATGACAAATTGGCTAATTTTATACTCACACTTAAGCATTTTACAGAGCAAGTGGTGTATAGTGGAAGGAAGAAAATTTGGGAAATACTGTTTTTACACCGTCCATATACTGGCAAACAATGGCTTTAGAATGCAGAACACAAGCAAATGGATGAAATGGATTTCTTGGTATAATTGTACTATTTCTCATCATATTCTTTACATTCAAATCCAAAATGTACCATTTTTATACTGAACTCACGGATCTGAGTTGTCCATCCTTTAGCTGAGAACAACACAATGTAAGACCTTCCCATTTTAAGCAACAATTTTGATAGCTTAGGTATGTATTTAGTGAGTTAATACCCGCATACTGGATTGATCTAAGTAATATACAGAAACTCACAGAAAGCCTTGATGACACCAAGTTAAATTACACTGCTCTTTTTACATTTACGGTATTTAGCAGACGCTTTTTTTTTTTAATCCAAAGCAACTTTCATTCCCTAACTACAGGGGACAGTCTCCCTGGAGCAACTTGGCTTTAAGGGTCTTGCTCAGGGACCCAGTGGCGGAATGCTGAAGGTAGGATTCGAACCCATGACCTCTTGGTCCAGAGGCAAGTATCTTGCTATCTCCACTGTGTACTTGGTGTGGTGAAAATACTACCATTAAAGAGAAGGTGGAACAAGAGATGGACAAGGTCATAATACAAGAAAGATTTATAATAGATATGCAATTTTAGTCTCAGACATTTGAACTTTCCTCATTTATCATTGCCCTAGTGCCAGTCAAATTTGCATCTGAAAATATTATGTAATGAAATTTGTAGCTAAAACAAGCAGTATGTGATGTTTTCTTCATGCTGTGAAGCTGTCTCTCTGTGATCAGTTATATATTCGTCGTCATTACTTTCCATCCTTGAATTTATTTTTTACATTAATTACTTAAGCTGCTACAATATGTCCAAGTTAATGCTAAGCATATATTGTTCTCATGCACATTTAACTGCAGTTTTTTGAGAATTAAAAAAAAAATCTACCACTATCCTAATTCAAATTCAGATTTTTTTTTTCTGTTTGATTATTTGACTAATTTGATTACTGACTCAGTTCAAAGGCATACATAAGACAGCAAGTTAAAAATAATTTTACATTATTGCTACAAAATAGCACTAATGTAAAAAAAGAAGGTAAAGTACTTTTGGATTATCCATACAATACATTCAAACATTCTATACGTAACTTTAAAAGCAACAACAAAACAAAATCAAATCCCCATAAGCATATGTCTGCTTTTCAGCTATAAATAATCTAATAGAAACATTTTTGATTATCCCTGATTGGTCACCGTATTTCATCATCCACCTCTTTTTCTAGGCCATTGTGCAAACTGCTGTGGTTGCGCTGTGCTGTGTGTGTGTATGTGTGTGTGTGTGTGTGTGTGTGTGTGTGTGTGTGTGTGTGTGTGTGTGTGTGCAGGTATACACATATATGTGTGTAAGGGCATAAAAAGCCTGCACATGATTTTGAGTTGGACTGTTTTGTTTGAGTTAAAAATGTCTGACTGTAGTTTGGAAATTACAAAGACTGCTATGGTGTGTACAAATATGCAAATGCTGGATTTACAAATCAAAAGTCTGGTATCACTTCTCACATGAACAACTATTGTTTTTTATCGACAACGTCAACATACAATACTAGAAACAATTTGCCAGTTTATAATTTAGATGGTTTCTTCAGTCTTTCAGGAATTTACTGAACAATACATCATGGGATCAATGGGGTCATTATTTTATACACTTGTCTCCAAATATATAGTTTCCAAACTTTTAAACAGTCATATCATTATTTTCAGTGAGGTTGCATGAGACACTACACAGCAAGCAATGGGATCGTAGCAGACCTATTGGTTAGAGGCACCAGTTAAATGTGCTACTATTGTAACCTGTAATCTGTTTTGCTCCCTTCAACCAAAAGAAAGAGAAGAAAATATGTATACAACAAAACACACACATACTAGCGGTTTTTGTACTTTTGAGTACACTTGGTCCTTTGCAGTATACTTTAAAGAAACAGGTAGGCACTAATTAGCATTATGGCATTTGCATAATTCTAAGTAGTGGCTATTTACTTTAATTCACTTTTAGCAACATTTCCTTTCTAATTGAACAATTAGTTTAAACATACACACACACACACACACACCTACACACAGACTCACACACACAGAAAAAAGACAGAATATGAGAAGTGTATCGTACTAGATCAAATACTGTATCAATTTTCCAGAAAATGTGTTAGAAACATTATTAAACGATTCATATTTTGGCAGTGGCATGATATAGTGTGCTTTGATCTTACCAGTAATCATTGAGCGAAGAGACAATAACAACATACCTCTCCGCAAGATAATCTCTTAAGTATCACACAGCAAATGCATTGGCAGTAGTTTGAGATCAGAAAAAAGTTTCAGAAAAAAGATGCATGCCCCAGAAAAAGGTGTAGTTTAGATCATTGGCTTTCTTACTATTGTAAACCTTGGTTTAACTGGAGGAATCTGTAGTATGGAGATCTGGTCTGTAGTATCTTCTCGATGAGCTCAGACCGTGATGAATTTTTTGAACACGTTTGATGGCTGGGCAAGAGGAAAGAGAGTCTCTTGAGATGGGCAGTGATGCAGTCACAGGACAATGGGTCAAGCAAATTTCAATATACATCTTCAAGCAGGGCGGATACATTTCTGAAGGAGGAAAAAAAAAAAAAGATTGGAAGAAGATGAGAGAACCAAACATACATTTACACCATTGGCATTGAACTTTGCCTTTTATCTCTTGCAGTTTTCTTTGAAATGCTCTGAAGTGTTAGACTTCTGTCATATTGTCTATGTAAGATCAAGCTGATAGACAACTAAGGCATTTTTCCAAAGCAAATTTTGCTCATTGTTACCAAGGATGCCATCCTGAAGGACACGGTAGGAAATTCATCGTTGTGGCTGTGTCATGTTTGAACAATCACATCCTGCAGTGCTTTAAGGGCTTTGCCCAACTACTGTTTTTTGTGTAAAGTGAATATTCGTCAAATGTGAACACACCACAGTATGAAATCTCTTCTCTGTATTTAACTCATTCACCAAGTGAAGCTGCAGGCAGCCAGGAACACAGCACCTGGGGAGCAGTGTGTAGGGATGGTATCTTGCTCAATAATGCCTCAGTGGTGCCACTAGCAGTCCAGGGATTCAAACCCATGACCTTCTGATCGAAGGGGCAACTAACCACTAGACCACCAGCTGTCCTATCATTAATCATATAGTTCGTTTTATCCATCCATCCATCATCTACCCCTTAGTCCCGCACTCGGGGTCGGGGGGGGGCTGGAGCCTATCCCAGCTGCTATG